>VNJW01014830.1:0-48220 GCA_008042615.1 Drosophila auraria | reverse complement strand
CCAGCTGCCATTGCTGTTTCAAAATTCCAAGCCTTTTGTTATAGAACTGCCGAAATAATCATTGAGAAATACCCCTGGTTGCCAATGACGGCAAGGATTTATAAAATTCTAGTTCAAGCAAGTGATATTATTGAAAACACTGTGCTTCCTATTGGTTATTTCGGAGAGAAAGGAGCGGAATCTCGGAATAAATTTTACAAATCTGATCGTCTGCATCACGCTAGGGTAGCGAGCTACAGATACTTCTGATCCGATCATTTCTACAGTGAATTTGTATAGAAGAATACAGCGACAGAGAAGAATGTGTCTTCCATTAGAGGTTTTGGGCCTATTAGAATGCTTATCAAATCCCGACGACGCCACGGCGGGTGAGGATAAAAGCCCTTATAATGTTTTGGAATTAGAAAATCAATATAATATTGAGTTGGAGAACGAAGAGCAGGACTTTTTCTAAGATGTGTGTAGAAAAATATATGTCTTAATATACATTATTAATTGTCTTTCTTTACAGGGCCACAAGATGCCTTAGATGGGCTTTATATTACTTTTACCTTGTTAAAGGCATGCCACACCCACTATTTTCCAATAAATATAACCTTAGACTGTTACAGAACTTGTATTAACTAGTTATTTAGTACTATAAAAATCAGCAGAAATTTACATTAGCTAAAAAAAAAAAATGGGTGGTGCCACGCCCTGTATTTTTCTATTGATAAAAGATATTGGTCAATTTAACCCGATGCAAAAAACAGAAGTCAAATGTCTTGCTCCGTTCTTGAGTTATTAATTTTGGCCAGAAAAAGTAGTCAAATTCCCCATAGTGCAATGGAGCCCCTTGTAATTTAAATATTTTCTTAAATAAATCAGCATTTTGTGATAGAATTTTAGGTACTGTTAAGTTTTAAATTCATATCTAAATAGGTTTATAATGTCCGCACATAAAAAATTACCAGAAATATATAGAGAACGCTTTTTAAATAAAAAAGGGGATTTACTTAAAGGATGGAAGTACAGTAGCCTTCTTAAAATGCATTTTCTTATAGCAAAATTATTTATTATTATATACTTATTTTTATTTTATTTTAGATAATTATGTAACAAACTTAGATATATAAAATCCTAGAAATAAATTAAGTAACTTTTCCCATTCCCACCTCACTTTCTCCCACTGTATCCGCTGGCAACCAGCAAAAATACCGACTCACCCACTCGATCCTGGCGACCCCTGGCGCGTCGTACATCTTGGCCAAAGTGTCATAAATTCATAATAACGCAAATAAGCACCGGCACTGGCAGAACGCAACTTATCGGAAGCATCTAAATCGGTGCGGCGAGCGGCGTTCGGCGTTCGGTACCAGCGGGAAAATCGGCTAAAGTCCTGGCCAAAGGCATCCTGCCAATAACAACATCGATGGGCTCTCGCTCGTCCTCCCTGTACGTTTGTATATAGCGGCAAATACGTTTTTTACGACTTTATGCTAAGCACTTTTTATGCATAAAAAGCAAAAGCAAAAAAAATCAACAAAAACAACCACCAAAAGGAAGAGCGAGCGAGCGATGCTGGGAAACCACCACGCAGCTAAGGAACAGATCCTGGCGCACCACCAGCCACATAACCGTTATTTTCCTCTCGGACGGGTCCTTATTTATGCGTTTTTTAGTATGGAAAGCGCACACAGACACAGAGATATCCTTTCAGCAACGCGTATGTAAAGAGCAAATAGCGAGCGAGCAAGTGCGCTTTTGCCTTTTATGCCTCGGGTAATATATTGAAAATAGCTGTCCGGCGTAATAAAATGTATCTTCACTTGAGTGTCTGTGTGTGTGCTTGTGTGTGTTTTTGCAAGGACCTTTGTGTGGCTGCTTGGGCTGTGCGTTTGTATGCAATACCAATAAAACTGCCAAATGTGAAAAGCAAAAGCAACAGCCACAAAACGAAACTCAATTTGCTTACCGCGTTACAGTGGCCAGAAAATGTTATAAAATTATATGGAAATATATTTTTCGGTAAGGAGAAAAAAGTAGAATACAATTTAAAGATTGTATTAGAACATAATTAAATAAAAATCATGTACAAATTGGCTCTATATTTACTCAATATGTAACAAAGTGATTTATGTTTACAGTAAATATTTTTAAAAAAGTCTGTAACGACATGTTTTGTCATATTTCCTCAGAGGATGTTTGGGTGATGCAATACAAAATGTAAAAAAAAATTCAGTATAATAAATAATATTTTTGACATCTAAAATTGGGATAAAAAAAGTAACTTAAAGTAAAGAGAGAAACTTTATAACCTTGGTTTTCTATTTCTTTAATTAAATATCTAATTTAAATACTAAAATATAATTTATTTTATTTTTTCCTCACATTCCTAAGCCCACAGTGGTCCCAAAAGTGCGCTGACCAGGCACTCTCCCTCCTCAATGCTCACCCTCTTGCCATACATCCATCCATTGTCATCATCTTTGGCCATTTGGCATCCCTCTGTCTGGGGGCTATGTTTTTGAATTGCTGCTCAATGAAATTGCATCGATGATTATGTTGATTTTCTTTCCATTTCCTTTTCTTTGCCATTTTTGCTTGGCTCTTCAATTTTCTTCTTTTTTTTTTGCGCTGCAACAGTTTTTATGTTCATAAATTAGAAATGCTCGTAAGAGCTCAGAAATAAAGCGCATGGAAATGCGAAGCTTTGAATAATTGATGGGATTGGAACAATCAAATGGAACAAAGAGATATGCGTCATGCAATGTGATAAATTTGGCTGTGAAAAGAAAGCAAGTTTTGAGCAAGAAATTAGACAAAGTAAAGCCTCAGACAAAAGGAATAAATATTCACAATTTATTCCTGAACTCTAAGGGATAAATTCCCTAATTTCTCTCCCAAAAAACCAGCTAAAAGAATGTTGAATTCACCCCCTCTGTTTGGAAACACCCTCTATTATAATACAAAAAACCCCATACACATATGCCAAACCCACGTAGCTAATACAAAAAAGATTTAAATTCCATTTGGGCAGCATTAGCACTTTGGGTCACAGTCCGAAACTTGGGACAAATCCCCCTAGAGACCGAATGGGGTGTAAACAAATGTTTTTTCCTTAAGTGTTTTCATAAAAAATTCATAAAATTTGTGCTGAAAAATATTCCAAAGAATTTGGGCAAATTTTTGCAACTCTAACGGAATGAAAACATTTTCAAATACATAAATATTAGTCTTGGAGTGCGGATCGAATTGCCAACTTCATTGTGAGTCACTTTACTTTTTCGAATGTAAAACGAATTCGCAATTCATTCTAAAAATATTTCCCCTCCTGGCCAACCCTCCAGAGAATCTCTCTGTTATCCTCTGACCAAAGAAAATAAATTTACAAATAAAATTTCAAGCACAAAAAGGGCAAAGGTCCATGAAGGTGGAAACAATCTAGCCGCAAAAAAAAATATAAAAAAATTACAAAATTTCGAATGTCCAGGGTTTTTTGGGAGGGTGTCTGGCTGTAAATCCCACATGAAAGATTACCCGAAAACGCACTTGATGCCACAGCCACACACACGAGGGTAGAAAAAGATGAATAAAATGTAAAAAATAACCTCAAAAAATGTATAATTTTTTTTGCCATGTGGCCACGGGCGAGTTTTTCCATGTTAACAGTGTTGTTTTTTCCGCCATCTCGACCCCACGAGGGTTGACGATAAGGGGGAAAACCCTGACATGTTATTATGCTGAAATAATTTTATAATTTATTTATTTTTCCCGAGCTCGGACTACTTCCCCTCGTCCTCTGTGTGTGTGGTGGTTCCTTTTGTGTCGTTTGCCATTCGTTACGCCTGCCATCTTCCAGGAGACTAGCAGATGACATCTGAGTAAGCTTCTCCATTTGGGGAGCCCTTTAGTCCTTTATTCCTTGTGGCACATTCACATCCCGTCGGATGCTGAATGGAGAATGCTGATGGCAGCAGCATCAGAGTGACATTTCAGCATTTCCTGTTTTTTTCTCTACAAAAAATATTATAAAAATATTATAAAAATACTATAGGTTCTTTAGACGAAAGGCACTAAGTCGGGCTTAAAAATAAGATAATTTTGGTCTATTTCATTGATTTTATAACTAAATATCAAGATCTACAACTATTAAAAAATTCCATTAAATTTCTTAGAAGTAATTTTAACAAAGAACATATATTTTCCATACAAGATTCTTCTGAATTAACTTCCCAGGCACACAAAAAACTCCTCCACTTGCTCCCCATTGACCTTTTATTGTAAAGAAAACGTAATACTACCCTTCTCAAAGTCTTTCAAATACCAAAACCAGCCATAACTTTTCAAATCGAATTACCAACTCGACTCTAACCAAAACCAATTCCATACGCAACATTACGCAATTGAAAATCGAATTGTGTTTTCATTTTTCGATTTTAGGCCAACATTTTCACAACAAATTAGATTTTACAATTCCAAAAATGAGGCAATAAAAAATTGCATTTATGTGCAAAGAAGGGGAATCGAGCCCCAGAGTCCGATAAAAATGAAGGCGGACTCTCGTTGATTAGATTGGCCAACAAAATAAAATGTTAGATGGATGGCTGGGCTGGCTGGAAGGAAGTTTGCTGGGGAGTTTAAGTGGCTTGCCAGGAATTTACATAAAGTCAATCAATCATGGCATTTGCCAGAGCCAGAGCACCAGAGCACCATTTTGCATGTGGGACTAGCACACAGACACTTGTGAGATTCCATTAATATCAAGTAATCGGGGGTTGGTTTCTCCTGTCTCGAGATTAGCATTTCGTCGCTCATACGCCCCGTGGCACTGGCACTGGCATGAGCTTGCATAATAAACGAGACTGCGGAGGGTGTCATGATGAATGACCGAGCTGTCTCAGGGCTCTCCACTGGCCAGCACTTGATCCTGCCCCATTGTCCTGCCGCTTGGACCATCATTTTTCATGCGTTTAAAAACAGGGACAAGACGGGGGCGAACAAACGGAGAGAATAGCGCAACAGTAGCTGAAAAACTGTTCAAATTTGATTTACTCACTTGATTACTCGTCGGAGAGAGAGAGAGATCTTCCTCCCTTTCCCAGCTCTGATTTGGCCATGTATCCCGGAGCATGTTGCCCCAAGGCCAGTGTCGAGTGGCGTGTAATTTGCGTAAAAATGTCATATTCATATTCAACTTGAGCTGCCTGATGTTGATTGATGAGTCCGCAGCTCAAGTGCCAAGCGCCTAAGAATTATTTCAAGAACTAGAGCACTTAAATTCGTGAATTGCTTCGGGAAAAAAATTAAGATTGAGCTTCAGTGGGTTTTTAAACTGAAATTTTGACTATTTTAATTTTTGTTTATTTCAATATTAATGTAGAAACATAAACAGTATAAATAATATCTAAAAAAGGGAATTTCCGATACAAAAATTATGTTTCTTGAAAGAAACTCATTTTTAAACTCAAGATCTAGGTCCTAACAATTTAAAAATAAATTTAAGGATAAATACACAGCCATTAAAATAAGATCTTGATATATGTAAGTCACAACCCGGGCTTGACATCTTTTTTTGCTTTTCTGTATACATTTTTTGGTAACAAAATAAGCAGAAATTAAACCTTATAAGGTTATGAAGTAACTTACAAAAGAAAGTCCTTTAGAAATCCTTCCAACCTATTTTGAAATGTTTTTTTTTTTTTAAACTTATTTTAGACTTACTGAAAATTATTAATAAATTTAAAACTATATTCAGACATATTCTCGTAATTTAAGCCTTACTAATATTCACCTTAAAAGCTCAGGTGCCCTGCAAATAACCAAAAAACCAAAACAGCAAATCAAATGAAAATTTCCCAAAGTACAATAAGAAAACTTCGACAAAGTGTGGTCCTTCAGTATTTGATATGTGCTTGTGTCAGGAGCAGGCAACAACAAGGACTTTTGACCCCAATGAGAGAAGAAAGCCAAGCAGCAAAAGTAATTTAAAATTTAGAAACGAAAGAAAGAAGCCCGAAACTCATGTAATTCCTAAAAAAAAAAAGGACACACGCCTGATTGGCACGCACATGACACAGGCAGAAATACATACTATACCTTTTATATATATATACTACATACAATACAAAGTCAAATATTTGATGTTGGCGCATTTCTGTTTCAACTTTCTATTTGGCATTTCTTTCTGCTCCGGTTTTTTGTTCATTTTAAAAAGAGGAATAAAAAAACTAAAGAAAGTCGGGGTCTCCTGCCCAGCAACAATGTAATGAAATTGACATATATATACGACTGTGCGTGAGTATCTTGTCTGGAGGCCACACATCCTTGTGCTCGTCCTGGTCTCCGAATTCGAATACCAATCCCATTTCAATCCTCATGCCACTCGTGTGTCTATTCAACTCTGTGCTAATTTCTACGCATTTCTTTTCAGTTTGACTTTTCCCTGTCCGAAGTGGGTGTAAAATAAAATGAAATAAAATAAAAAATCCAAGTTGATTACTCAGGCATTCAAAAGGCATTTTGATTAGTGGAAAAGTGGCAGGTTGGCTGGCATTTCCACTTCTAATTTCAACTTTTGATTGGGGGAGAAAAGCGTTTTTTATCCACCAGAATAATACTTCAAAGCTTTTTGGATTTTTAAGGAACATTCTGGACTTTGGGGGGCTTACCAAAAATAAGGAATGGGATTAGGCTTAGTGGCAGAAACTGAGAATTTGCTAGCTATGGTTTGACTTTTCACAAAAAACTTCTTTAATTTATGATCTTAACTACTTGAATTAATTTTGTGAGATATCTGAAAGTACTTGAGAGATTATTTTAATCTGAAAAACTCTTATAAAAACCCTGAGCCAAAATGTTTAATTATCTGATATTATACGTACTTAAATGCCTCTATTTACTGGAGATATATATATATTTTTTAATGCCTCTATTTATATATTTTTAAATAATATATATTTTCCCCTTCACCCGATGCCTCAACGAAGTAACATCCGTAATACCAATATTTATCTGGCCCATTTCGGGAGTTGTATAAATTGTCGAACGTTAAACAAACATGAAAGAGGAACAAGAACTCGAAACTGGCCAACTTTTGGTTCATCAGCATTGAAATTGAACTGTTTTTTTTTTTTTCTTATTTAGTTTAATTTCGTATCTCGTATTTTATATGCAGGAGGGCATATATTGGCACAAGACAAATAATCACAGCCATTCCCCCCTCGAAATCCAACTTTGTCGTGGAAATAAAATGTTGCAAAATTTCTGCCTCTGTTTTTTGTATTTTTTTGTAGAAAAAACTGTTGTGTGTTGTCGGACTCTGAGGCTCTTTCCGTGTGTTCTACGGTTCGCTGCACGTTGCCACTGATTGGACACATGTCGGACGGCAGTGAAAAATCTCTGGGCAGGTAATGGCAACTCCTGCCCAGCTAAACCGAAAGGCGGACACGTGTGTGGGCGGTGAGAGGAGGCGTGGCGGCTGCCACATAATGAGACATTTATTTAAAAAGAACATTTGAACATTTGAACATTTTTGATGGGCCATATCTTGGCTTGTCCAGCTCGAGGGCTGACATTTTAGCCCCCGGCTTGGTTTTTAAAAGTTTTTTTTGGGTGAGAGAAACGTGTCCTGGCTGTTTAAGCAGCCGAAGGGATATGAGCCATTAAATTAGTTAATATTGGTGAGTATTTTATTTTAAAAGAAAATTTGGAAGGGGAACGTAATAGAGTATAGGCTGCAGCTGCGAGAAAAATAATTTTCTTTCCCCCTTACAATATTATTTTCTCATATTTTTATTTTGTTCTAAAATATCTTATTATAATATTCTGTCAATATTTCGGAAAACAGTTGAATAATAAAACGCCATTTTTGAATATTAGGCTATTTACAAACCGTTTTAAAATTCAAAGAATCAAAATATTTTCCATTAACAATTATTTAAAAAATTTACTTTAGTTAATTTTAATTTAATTTCCATCAAATGTATGCTTTTACCTAAACAATGAATTTTAAAATTATTTATTTCGATTTCTATATATTTTAAATATTATAAAATATATATTTTAATTTAGAGAACACCGAAAACTCCCCATATTTCTGTTTCTGACACAATATCTCAACTTATTCTCCTTACAACTCCTCACCCTTTCGAACCCTTTTAGTCATCGTGGCAAAAACAAATTCATACATCATCCTTCATGCAATTTTCCTTCCCCTCGCCAAACATAATTTTCAAAGAAATTAATATGAAATCAATCAAGTATAATTTTCATTTACGTTTTGCCGATTTGGTTTCGTCGATTTGCCGGATCATCCTGACCAACTCCGTGGTGTTAATGAAAAAGTTCTGGGTGCTGGCCAACAACAAAAGAGTTGAAAATTCCAATTTTTGTCATGCTCATTGGGGGGGAAAGTTTTCCCGGTAATTTGAGCAGGGAGGGGGGGAGTGGAGGCAAACATTAACCCCTTATCGCCAAAAGCGAGCATTCATTAACTGACCCCAAAGCGTAATTAATCTCTCTCTCGGCGAGAGATTTTCCTCCTTCAAGGCGAAAGCCACCCCCTCTCGATGTGGCAGTTGCATGTTGTAAATTAGATTTTCGTCTGTCATGACAACCCTCGTGCGCGAGGGTTGCTGCAGCAGCTCGACCTCGGCTCGTTTTGAATGCAAAACTGCCTTTGGTCATTAACCTGTCTGAAGCACTTTGCAGCTAACTTCGATTCGGTCTTCTATCCCCCAGCGAAGGATACAGGGAAATGCTTTCAGCATCTGAACTTTTGCCACCCCCAAAGGAAAGTACAGAGTTTCCACACTGTCACGATGCCAATGCCGATGCGACGCCATTTTTGGCCAAAAACTTCTTAATGAACTTTAAGCAGACTGCGAGGGGGATGTTGTCCCGCGACTGGGGGTTAAATAGCCGCACAAAAGGGTTAAGCAAGTGTTAAAGGGCTGAAGAGGTGTGGGAGGAGGAGCAGAGACGAGGTCATCAATCATATTTCCTGCATAGCTGAATCATTTACGCCGCTCAGTATTGGGTTGCTTAATGGGTTTAGCCATTGAAGGGGATCAGTTAAGTCAAGGGGAACTGATGGTTCCAAAGGGAAATTTAGAGAAGAAAATTTTGTATAATTTGGTGATAAGTTTTAGAAAAAGAAGAAAGAAATTAGCGAAGAAATCCTCATATGTATATACATATATAAAATCTTGAAATATTTGAATATTTTTCTATTAATTACTAAACTAACCTGTAGTTTTTTTCAGAAATATTTCCAGCAAAAAATACAACTTAAAATTTTCTGACTACAATCCTTGACATTTTATTTTTATTTCTTAATACAACCAATCTTCCTTTCCTCTTCTCTCAAAGTACACCAGACAAACATTAAAACAATGACCTACAAATCCCAAGACGGCAGTTTCTGTTTTTCAAAACTCATCTGAATCCCAGACTGAACATCTCTATATATCCCGGGGCTCAGCGTGCAAATAAATCTTGCGGCTCTACCGGAGGCCGGAGGATTTGTAAATGCGAAATGTGCTTTCTTTTATGCGTTTTCAATGCCCAATTCCAATGGCGAAACCAAAGAAAATCACATGGAAATAATGGAAAAGCAATTTCCATTTCAACAGAGGGAAAGGGAGAGGCAGACAATTCCCCAGCAGCGATTTGACCATTAAAATTATACCCACAGGACGGGCAGGCATAAAAAAGCGGAGGACAGAGGCTGCGTATCTCCAACTTGAATATGAAATCGTTTGGAAATGCTCAACGACCAAATTGGCATTTGGAAAAGTGCACACAGAGACAGAGGAATACGAAGATGTTTCAAAAGAGTTTTTTCCTTCCATTTTTTTTTGCAAATGTGACCGAGTGAGTGTGTGTTCTCGTTAACTGCGGGGGAAGGACTAAGGAGTACGGTATACTGGGGTAGGTAACGTAACTTCCTTACGTGTTGGTTGGTCATATTTTAGAAACTAATGTGACATTTCGATTATTCGATTGGATTTAATGTGTTTTATGAGTTTTACACGCTCCAAACGTTCTGCTTTGAGTTCCCCTTTTCCGACTTCCTTTTCCAACTTGGAGAGAAAGTGTGTGCAGAAAGTAGAGAAAGTGATGACAACTCTGGCAGGGGGGATACAGAGAACAGGATACAAATGGTTAGGCCCTGTCACTGCCTTGATTCAGAGATAAATGTCGTGGGCGTGGAGGACATGCTGACCAATAAAAGGAGGTGGAGAAAGCAGGATAGTTCCTTCTGTTTTAGTTTCTATTTTTATATATTTTCCAAACATAATTTCTAAAAGCGCGTCAAAAAGCGCAGAGAGGCACCTAAAAACTTAAAACTTTTTACTAAAATTCAAGAAATATAATTAAAATGTAAATATAATGTAAGTCTTTTATTTTCTAAGCTAAGATGACCATAAATTCCTTACTAACCAAAATTCACTTAAACTTCTCCCCATCATCATCACGATCTCAAGGAAAAGAACCCCTAGAAAAAGTGGCAATTTCCCTGGACTTTCCCCCCAACTCTCACGATGAAACTTTAACTCATTTGTATGCCAAACAGCAACAGAACTAAAAGTTTTTTCATGTGCCTCCCCACTTGGATTTATTTATTTTACTTTTTTTCCCTTCACATCTTTTTGCTCAACTCTGCACTTATTACTTATTACTGGACACAACACACACACACACGGAGGGCGAGGAAAAACCCTAGACATGCGAGACATGGAAATTCATCATCAAAAATGAATAATGTCTACACTTAATGCGGCCGAGGAAACTCGAACTCCCCCGAACTCGGACACTGCGGATAAGTCGCATCGCACCCTGCTGAATCGCAATTCGCACCCCATCAAATGGCGGGGCGTGAAGCCAACGGAAGGCTCATCCGAGATGGGTCCTGCCAGTGCTGTCAAGGTTTATCCAAAATTTGCGGGAAAAGGATAGGTTTCAGAAAGGAAATATGAAAGAAATCCCATATAGAAGGGATTTTCTCATATATTTCTTTTAGTAATGACTTTTATATATTGAAAAATATGATGTTATATTTCACTTCTTAGTATTTATAAATGTATTTTGTTTAAAAACCAAATAAACTATATTTAAACAAAATTTTTTAGCTATTTTTTATGATTTAACGTTAAGTTTTTATTACGAAATAAAATAAATAAAGAAGTAAGTACTCTTTTTCAAACATAAAATAACCTTAAATTATCATTAAACAAATATTTTAATAAATTAATAATTTAATTAGGAATTACATAGAAAAATAGCTATTTTCTATCCTAAAAAAAGACAAATCTCTCTAGAAAAACTACAAAAGAAAACATCACTGTCTCCAGCTTAGGTCTTTGGGGAAAACGGTTGCTTGAATATTAATTGTGAATATGTAGAAGACCCCACATCCAGCTCCGGCCCTCAAAAAAGGGAAACAAATGTGCAGACTTACGAATGCAGGCGACGTGCATGACTCTGGCCAGGATTGATGCAGTGTGTCCTGTCCTTTGCTGTCCTGACCGAGGGGATAAAGTGTCGGCGAGGGCTGTGAGATCTGTGAGTCAGAATCTAATAGATTTCTGGCAAGTGTCGAGATAAAAACATAATACAAAGGCATGGAGCTGTCAAAAGGGAAATTACTTATACTATTTGCAGAAGGGGCGAAACGGACCAGCAGGCAATGATTTGATGAGTAAGATATTTCTACATATAAGCACACATACAATTGCTTTTCTAATACTTTGGATTACTGAAATTGTGTAGCAATTAAATGTAGTTATTTTTTAATAATTATTTAAAAATAAAAATGTATGAAAATATTGTCCAAAAGAAAGCAACAGGAGTTGTACTTAACAAACAATATTTAATTGATCTCCATTTAATTTATACAAAACCTTAGAGATTTCATTTTGTATTTTTACAAAATATATATTTCCAAGCAGATCAATTTTTGTATATCCTTTGGACACCAGTAATTTTCAGGGAAGCTACCAGACATTCCTGATTGACCGTCATCCATTTAAGAGCATCCCCGCCTAGAAATAATTCAACAATTGCGTCACTTATGAGCATTTGCACGCCCCCGAGACTTGTCAGCTCATTCCATCAAATGCAGATGATAGATATTGGTATCAGAGTGAAGTGGCTGGCCGGGCAACCCTTATCCAGGATACCAGGAATGTCCAGACTGCCCCGGGGAAGCCGCAAGAAATACCAAGATATAATTTTCCGACTAGACTTATCCTTATTGGTGATCTGCTAAGGGATAAAAAAAACTTAATGAGCTTTGAAATTGTTCTTGGTTCACGTACGCCTAATTTAGTTCTGAAAAAAAAAATGAAAACGAAGCAGAATCGAATTGAAATCGAGAAAAGAATATAGGGGAAAGTTGTTCTAATGCCGGACCATAAATTATGGGCAATTAATATGTAACACGTTAGATCCGAATTCGATTCGAACAGGCTCATAATGGCGACTTCTTCGGCCATTTGTCAGCAAGGATGTGGCCATAAAAAAGCTACCGCTGCACCCCCACACTGGCCTACGTCCCCGAACTCCTTCACTTTCGCCATCGTTGGTCCCTCTAGATAAATCACCATTAAAAAAAGAAACGCGTTTCGGAGTGGACAATCCAGCCAGGCGGATGGGACATAAAATAAAATTAACTTAAAAAGCAAATTCTCACAGGGACATATTTTATGTGGCAATGCCCAATTCGGCTTTGTTGGCTCATAACTCAATGCGCTAATCCTTTAAATAGGACATTCATGTTATCCCGCCTAGACGTTCACTGAGTTGTGACCATTAAAATGGAATTTATATCTAAAAAACAAGGAGCAAAGGAAACTCTTTTCGCTTGTCTCTCTCTCATATTGATATTTATGACATTTGCAATGCATTATCGTTCTTATTGGATTGTTATTATTGTTATATATGATTGTTATTATCATGGCTTAGTCGGGGAGATGGGACTGGTCATTATTTTTCTATGTAGTAAGAATATTCTGGGCTTGTAGATTTTTATATTTAAATAAATCTATTTTTGAAGGTTTTTCTAATTTTCTTTATAGTAAAAGTATGAAGAAAACCCTTTTAAAAATACCATAAAAATATGTACAAATTTTAAATCAATTAATTTTTGTCTGAAAGTATGCTATAAAATGTTTAACGCACCAATCTTAAGGCAAGTTCGTATTGTAGCATACTTTTAGACACAATTTTTTATATATTTCAAATCATTATAAAAGTGAGGTTTATTTTACGCGTTTGTTTATTTCTATTTATGCTTTTTCCATGTATAATAATAATCCTGCAAGCCAAATGGCACAAAAATATTATTTTTTATTTATTTATGCCATTTTTGTGGGCAGAACTTCTTCCCTTTGGTCAATTTTTTCCCCACACAATGGCAATTCAATTTACAGTTCATTACTTTTCATAATTTCTGCCTTGTACGCTCAAGGACTCCAGGACTCGTGTATGTAGGTGGGCCTCTCACCCCGCAGGGAGGCAGCTGCTCAAAAATCCCACGCAGCAAAAAGAAGAAAATGCCAGTCTGAGGGTTGATTGGAAAGTTTTCGTTGGCCCAGCCCAAATCTAATTGGACGCATTCGTTTCGGCTCGAACATTTGACATTTTTGCCCTCTAAAAAAATATTCTATTTAAATTGTTGAAATCCGCTTACGCTCGCCTTAAAGGATCTTCGCCATTTTGTGTGTGTGTGTGTCCCAGACACGTTTTGTATTCAAGTCTCAAGTTTCTTGTCCCATTTTCCCATTTGAAAATCAAATTGATCGGTTTAAGTTGTATACTAAGCTACTTAGCAGTCCTTAAGTTTCTATAAATGTAAGATGAGCCTGCGACGCTGCGTCCTTTAAGGTTTGTTCGTCGTTGTGTCCTCTCTTATCAGAATTTATGTGTATTCTGTACGCTACATTTCCCCTTCCAATTTTCGGGAGGGAGGGAGGAAAAATCGGGGGGAAAATCGATAATATGCAAATATATTTTTTGCATCCCCCGCAATCACACACGCACACACACGAGCGTAAAACAAACATGAAGGCGGCGAGTCCTAAGTCCTGTCCGCCACCCCTCTACACCCACACACACACTTACCAACTAAATAACTAAATACGCATTAGCATCCTGTCGGATTTTCCTTTATTATTGCGGCGGCCGTCGTCGAAACGAAAAGGAATGAGATGAGGATGCGATGCGTGGGAGGAGAAGCGACGCAACGCGACGCACGTTGCACGCGCTTCTCTCTCACAGTGGGGCAAAGAATCTATATCAGTTCTTAGATTAATATCAAGGTTTTAAATTTCTAATTGATCGGATCAAGTTAACAGTCACAATATAGGAATCGGGGCCGGATCTGCCATTAGCGTCAAAGTGTCTGTTAGCTATCTGTCCGAAAAAGAAAATCACCAGATAAACTTATCGGTTAGATTAACTAACCGGGTTTCTGCCCTCCTAAAATTTATCTGAACGTAAAAAAATAGCAATTTCTGCGCTAACTATCAATTATTGCAGTAAAGCACGAATTAGGGCGGAAATACACGCTTTGTTTTACGGTCTCAACGGAGTATTTAGTTTCTCTTTCTAATAAAAGATAGATAGAAGTATGCAATATTTTCTAAAAACTAAGACTTTCTTCTTATTTTACTTGAAGATCTTTTCTTAGTAATTATTTGCCTTGTTTTCTCCACTTTTTATCGACATTATCCCACTGTTTGGTACCCGAAAACCCCACAAAAAAGAATGCCAACAGTCCGAATGGCAACAAATTCAAACGAACGTGTATGCAGAGTGTGACTGAAAGCATTATTAATAGAGAATGTCGGCAGCTAAACTCACACACACACAGAAATACGCACACACTTGCAAAGCCCACACACACACGCAAAAGGGATATAAAAGCAATAAGAACATTCATCTTCATAATTACGGGCCACGAAATGAGGAGAAAGCCCCCAAAAAGAAAGAGAAGAAGATGTAGAATACGTAAGTGAGGAAATTCAAATGAAACGGCAAAGTTTTGCATATGCGGTGGATGTATGTATGTGTGTGTCTGAGGGGGTCCTTGTAGGTGTGCATGTGTGTGAGGGTGTGTTTTCGGAGGGGGTAGAGAGGACAGACAGCCTCTACTTCTTCTTTCTCCATCTCCAAATACACAGGAAGAAAGAAATATAATTTTCAAAGAATTTTGTATTTATTCATTTAATTTAATGTATTGGCTTACTTAATAATAATATTTTAAATCAATAAAAAGTGTAAGATACTATTGAAATTTATGCAAGACCTTCAACCGGAAGTGCCTTGATTTCGCTCAGTGTGACCAGCCTCGCCAAATGGGCGTCTTATGGAAATGACAGTTAAGCTCGCCGACGTTGGTCACCCTAATGAATGCTCAAGGAAGCATTTTCCCTTCGTTCGGAATGCAATCAAATGGAAATTGTTAAAGAAAAGCAAAAATGCTCGAAAGGAGAAAAAGCTGAAAGAGAGAGAGAGCGAAAGCACGCTTGACTGGATTCCAGGACTTGGCATTTAACGAGGGTGCAATGCATCGGTCTGCACTAATTACGCACAAAACATGTCCGGCGAAACCTTTGAGTGTTGCCGTCTGAGGAAAGAGAAAAGGGGAGATTTTTTGGGGGAGTCTGGTCCTGCGGCGTCCCTGTTTGCCCGTTGTTTTTCCTGTCCTGGTGCAATTTGAATGAGACGATGCGAGGGTGTCGCCTGCACTTGGTATCGCCGGGTGGAAAGGTGGTATGGGCGGGGCCAAAAGGAATTAATTCTAATCCCGAACACGTTCCGGCGCAGACGGAGTGGTCAGTTGTATGTATATACATATGAAGCATATATATTGTGGGGTCTCAACTGTCGAAGGGTGCGTCGATCATTAGCGTGATTTCTTTTAGCCTTGACATCGATGGGACGAATTGGCAAGGAAATCCGACTGACTGAATGCCTCAATGAACTGGGCGCAGGAGTTGCGACTTTTTTTTACCAAACCGACAAATTGAATTTGAGAATCTAAGGCTGATGAGGGTAATTATATCCAGAAATGGAAAGTTTTGAACAAGAGCCTTGAATTTCATAGTCTTTTCTTTTAACATTACGTTAATTTGGTTTTAAGTTAATTCGTGAATTCAAAATCCTGTTTAGCCTTACATTTTTATAATTAAAGATTATGTCTTAAATATATAACTAAATAATTATTTTCCTATTTTTCCGGCATTTTAAGGAAAGACAAAAAAAAAGCTTGTTGTCATGTGACCCGACCATAAAACACTCGTCTTTGAAATCATTAAATATTTTCAGACAACCCTGATTTTACTGGTTTCCATTATTCCATTTTTATTTCAAATACATAACTGTAAGGAAATCTGCTCAATTCGTTTGTATCAGTACTATTATCTTGTGCATTATTTTAAATCAGTGTTTAATTTTAAGATTCTTTTTTAAATAAATATAAAATAAAAAGAAGGAAACCTTTTTGACATGAATGTTTACATACAAAATATACATGCAATGGCGACCTCTAGCGGTGCTATGGCGCAACAGTTTTCCAAACTTGGACAAGGACGCTTGTGGAGGCGCCACTGTATTCAATGGTTGCACTTTTCCTAATATTAAATTGTTGTTTATATTACTTAAATTTATGTATAATTTAAGTATTTTTTAATGTTAGAACAATGGGATCTTTGGCAATTTAAAATATCCGGCAATATTACAGATCCACAATACCTTCACAGCCTCTGAAGGTTTTCGCACTGCACAGCACTGGATAGTATTTCTAGTATTTAATCGATAAAATGGCGCCGAGCTATCGAAATTTAATTCAATTTATAAATAATAATCAATCAAGTAAAAGAATAGACATCTTTGGGAACAGCCGTTAACAAAGAGGCAAACCATGTTAACTGGAATTCAAACTATTGTCGGGACTAACTCTCTCTCAAAAAAAACGTGCCAATAAGCACTGTAAATCCAAAAAAAGATGAAAAGGATTTTGTTTGAGTTTTAGCGGCAATCAAACACTAGTAATCCTCAAAGCCATGCACCGGCTTTATTCATGCAGGTTTTGAGTTTTTGTGGACACACTGCAGTGCCCTTAACACATCCCACCGAAATGCAAATGAAAATAACTCTAATTGCCAGTGGCAAGGCCACCGTTATTCTCCGCTACATAACATATATATTTATATATTACGACGCCATCCATTATGTGCACCGAGAGAGAATGTGGTGGCCACGTGTGTGCGTCAAAGGTGTCCCCAGAGTGCAGCTGTCGGCGACAGAAGCACCGGGCCAATTGCTTTTGAATAAATATTATATATCCTATCTCGTTGGGCAACAAAACATTACATTGTAAACCGAACCATTGTCTCTCCCCTTGTCGTATTTTGATTTATGCAACGTGTCCGCGTGTATAATATGTGTATACCTCAAATATGGGGGCAAATCTGACGATTTGGCCACGCCGCACATGCAAGGGCCCCTGCATTGACCCTGACATTAAGACCGCTCGCTCGCTGGTTCGCTGGCTCGCCTTAACTTTAACCCGCCGAACACAGAAAACCGAACACGTGCCAGGCATGCACGTTTGACCAGCCACCAGGCCACCATCCGCATGCCAGCGCTGAAACAATGGCTCCACTATATCCTCTGTCCCCTCGCCACTAGACCGCGGGTCGTATGAGTAATCCCTGAAAAGCTAATTAAAGGCCAGCAGCAGCGAACTTCATGCCAAGGACGAGGCGCCAAGTCGCCAAAGCGAAGGCAAAAGGCCGCGGAAGCCAAAAACTCTTCGAGCAGTTTGTCAACACCGCAGTTCGAGGAAAGCCCCTAAACTGTAGGGACACTGAAAGAAACTTGGACTGAAGGATAATATAGTTATTGATTTTATAATATTTAAAATATATTCCATCTTTTCAAGAAAGATTTCAGTGAAATTTCAGAGAAATTTCCAATTATAGGTACTTAATAACATTAAAATAAATGAGCACCTAAAATTCCCAAGTACGTATTCAGCGACAAACTAATTTCTAAGCAAGCAAACTGTTGACGTTGACTAAGAAAGGAATTTCTTATCTAAGTTTCGTATCTTAAAACACGATTAAAAGTTGTAAATTTTAATTATTTATAATATATGATCACTTCTTTGTGTGCGCATACAAATGACGAATTTTTGCGGATAATTTTCTATTCCACGCTCAACTCATTTAGGCAATAAAATCCACATTGATAGATATTGTTTACATTGAATGGTTATTGTGTTCCCCCAATTCCGTGCAGTGTTTATCTGTCTGCCGTCGTCCAGTTCCACAGTTCCACAGTTCCAGTTTCGGTTTCGGTTGCATATAAATTTTAATAAATGCCCCCAAGGACAGAGTTTTACTACTGTCAAACGGCTGTCGGCACCTCTTCAATTCGTCGCTGGGGCTCCGGACTCCAAGCAACGGATCCGTCAGGGCACCTGACTAAATGCCATAGACCCCGTTAGACGGCCTGAAAGCTAACAGTTATTCTCGCTTTTACGAGCAAAGTTTCCTTGGTAATGCTTACTTGGAGCTGGAGCTGGAGGGGTGGTAACTAGCTATTGTAACTGCCGTATCTATTATAACTATAGTTTGGCGATGACGACTATGGATTACAAACCCCGGAGTTATGCGTCCTCGTCACCCAAGCGAGTGGTGCGAAAAAGGACGAAAGGGGCTGGCGTCATTGTCTTTGCGTGCTCGGAATTTGCGTGATTCATGATGCATGTCATGGCATGGCGCAAAAGTCGCAACTCGAATGCAACACACACACAATGGGGAAACTAAAAAAACAATCCCGACACCCCAAACACTCCGGGCGTGTTTTTATATCCGGAATATGTAGGATATTCGATGAAGTATTTTCGAAGGACAAAGTTAGAGCCCTCACACCTGAGATTGAATTAGGTTACTTTAAAAAAGAGAAAGATAAATATATTAGTTTTCCCTTTTCTAGCCACATACCAAGATTCACATCAATCGGACTATTTCTATATAACCAATCACTATCGTACTTTCCCTTAATATACCCTGAACCCAACACCGAAAAGTATGCTACGATTTTGGCAAACCGATGGTATTTCATGGTCGTGACTCCCTTTTCCGCCCGATATACTAAGTTCCCAACTTTTTTTGGCGCGTCTTCATGTCTGCTTTAATTACTGGAACTGGAAGTACTAGTACAACTGAAACCGAAACATGTCCCTGCACCACTTAATGCCAATAAAAATGTCAATTGCACACTCACTCACGTTGGGCGGCGGCGACCTTGGGCCGGCCGGAACGTTTTCCGGTCAAGTCCGCCGGATCCGGATTGACTAAGATTGGGGAATGAGGCACACCATGTATATCAGTCCAAATTATGGCGATTAAAATGGATTTTTTTGCGGCACCAACGGCTTTTCGTCCTCACAGCTGAGCGGCGTAAACAAAGCAAGAACAACAGGCCGCTTAGAGAGAGCGAAAGAGTGGATGGGAGGGAGTGAGGAGAACGGAGAGCGGGAGAGTGCCGGCTTCGGTGACACGTGCTCCGAAAGTGTCGGTCTACGTGGCGTATACGTATTGCGCTGACGCCGTGGCCATTTTCCCATTTGTTTGCTTTGCTGCTTTGGTGTGCGGTTTTGCTGGCCTAATGTGTTTTGAAAACGCATCCCAATCCAGCACGAATATCCGCGCTGCTCCGGTGTACAGTTACGTTACGCTGGGCAACGTGCAAAACAAAAGCCAAAGCCAGAACCAAACTCAACTCCTGATCCGGCAAGGAGTTGGAGTGAGTCGAACGGTCGGCATTTCGCCTGCCACTCGCGTGCTCTCGCTCGCTCTCGCAACTCTCCCAAAGGAAGAGAGCCCATCCGATGGGGATGGCAACATGTGTGTGAGTACAAACACAATTGCAAGTGGGAGGTAAACAGAAAGAGGACGAGCGAAAACAAAGAGCACGCACACCGCGAGAAATCTCAAGGATGAAAAAAGGAGTGAACGAAAAGTGTATTTAACAAGATGTGTCTAAAATTCCAAAACAATTACTCCAGCTAAAAGGATAATAGAAAAGAAAAACAAAAAGTATTGCATACCTTTAGGCACAACAAATGATATTTTTTTCCTATTTATTCCTTTTATTTATTTTACTATAGCAAATTACCTTTATTAGTCAACATGTTCTGACGCATAAGCCAACAAAAATTGCAAAAATATTCCTTACAAAATCCCAATTTCTAATTAAAGAAATTAAAACCCTTTCTCATTAGCATGCCGACTAATGACCAGCTGTTTTTCCTTGATTACAATTATTTCTGCTAGTGCACCTGAGAGAGAGTGAGCGACTGGCAAAGGGTGAGGGATGGGATGGAGCCCTGAGAGCGTGAGAGCGAAATAAATCCACGAAGGCGAAAAGTGACGACGTCGCTGCCACGTTGCAGTTGCCTTCGTTCACGAATTTGCAAGCGGTGCACAGTGCGTCAAGTAGGCGAAGTGCGTTCTTTAACTCAGTGGTACTTTTGAGATTCTAATATTATTGAATATATACGTGGACTAATTAGTCATCTCGGAAACGTTTTTTATAGCCGAAACCATTTTTTTATTTAATAAAAGGATATACAATATGTTGTTGGGGTAATGATACCTAATAAGTGGTCAAATCTTTCTTTTCTTTGCTGCTTAATTTAATGAAACATTTTAAGCATAAATATTGGTTTGTCTATTGCTTAAGTCCCGAGCTCTTAATGAAATTATACAAATTTAAATTATATTCAGTTAAAAACTTTAAAATTTCACATTTTTACATTTTTCCTTTGGGATATTTCTTTCGGCTTAACAAAGGGCATGAAGTTTTCAGGTATCATAGGACAATAAATCAAAAACAAGATGATAAGATCTGTAATTAATTTAACACTCCTTCCCTTAATACTTCCATGAACAAACTCGAACCTTCTTTTTATTCCAGCAAGTCCTAGAGTAGTCCCACTGTGCAGCAGTGGCGGCAACAACATCAGGCTGCGGCGAAAAACAGCAACATCTGCTGCTGCTGCCACTGCGGCTGCTGCTGCGGCGCCTTCATTGCTACTGCTCCTTGGGCCGCGAAATCAGTTCGTTGTCGTCAGTCAGTCAGTTCAGTTCGGTTTCCCAGCAGCAGCACCACAGCCCGAGAAAAACCATCCAAGGCAGCGAATTGGAGCAGGAACAACAACACCATCAGCAGCAGCAGCAGCAGTAGCGGCTTGAGCAGCAGGAGCAGTAGCAGCAGCATTAGTAGCAACAGCAGCCACAAATCCGGACACAGTGGATGCAGAAAGGTCCCCAAAAAAGCAGCCGCAATCGAATTAGTCGAACTCGAGAGGAAACTCAATTCCACGGTGCGTGAACTGTCTCGTGGGTGTGCGTGTCGTGTCGGTGCGTGTGTGTCTGTGTGCGTGAGTGTCCTTGGCTGGCTGGCCAAAAACAAAAACAAGAAAGCAGAGAACACAGAAAACAGAAAACCGAGGAGTAAGTCCCCCAAGAAATAAAACCAAGTGCGAAATTCGAAACAGGCGCCGCCACCAGGATTCAGACACAAGCACAGGCCATACATAAGCACTGCAAATCAGGCCAGGCCGCAGCAGGAAAATCAATGCTCGGTTAAAAGCCACAAATTGCAGCGATAGACGCGCGCCGCAACTCAAAAACGATAAAGAACCAGCGAGAATAATAATCGACTGCAAAACTCCGAACACCCCCCAGCCCCACGCCATTCCGCCCCTCTCCGGTCGCCATGTTGCTGGGCTAGCACACACACACACACAGCAAAACGCACGCAGCAGAATCGCCTGGACAGCAGCAGCCGAGCTGAGCTAACTGTAAAAAGCAAAGAGACGCCGCCTGGTTAGGCCATCAGTGTGGAGGTGCACCGGGGGCAAGCTGACAAGCAGGAGAGACAGGGAAGAAGCGACCGAGAGAGCAGCAGCAGCAGCAGCAACAACAATCGCCCAGCAGAGCTAACTGTATTCAGGAAGAGGCTGCCCACAACAGTAGCGTCCATCGAGATAGGCTCACCCCAATAATCAATAGCAGCAGAGAAATAATCAATTGCTCTCAAGCCTGCCGACATCTCCATTCAAAAAAGGCCTAACCACAGCAGCGAAGGAAATCGAGGAAACATCAGAAGCACTACAAGCCAATTCCAGAAAAGAAAATCTAAACAAAACAAAAACTATCAACAAGACAAGAAAAAAAAACTAAAATAATAACTAAATTTTCTAATGAAGACATCTGTGATTTGCCTATAAAAACATAAATTTATAAAAACCAAACAACAATTATTTTCATACTGCACTTTTTCAACAAAAACAAAACATAACTGAAAAAAAAACAAAAACAATTTATTTAATAAATTTCGAAGCATAAATCACGAATAATTCGGTGAGCATATAAAATAGAAAAAGAATAAAATAAATTAATATATCGCGCACGCAAAGCTGACACGCCTCGAGGATAAAGTCGAAAAAGCCGCAAAGAAAAGAAGAAGAAGCCGCACCACACCAACAGCAGAAACCGCAGCAGAGGCAGCCACAAATTCACACAAGGTCAACGGAATTAATATTTTTTGTAAGTGTTCATAGGCGCAATCTTGCGGAATCCGATTTTCTCGATTTAATTGAGAAACTGTCGCTAACTTTTCTGCGCGCCGTTCCCGAAAATGCACATGTGCATGTCAATTAGCTTGGATGCGCCCCAAGAACTCACATCTGCAATCAGCGGCCAGATTTTGTCTAGAAATTCGCATTTCGATGGCTGTACACCCTTTACAACCTTTAAATTTAAAGCACTTTCTCTTTCGAGATCTTTTCAAGCTGGGAAATTCTTTTAACAGAGTTTAAGAGAGTGCCTTTAAGAGATTTCTTTTAAAAAGGTCCTTTATTAAAACTCTCCTTTAATAGACACATTATATATATTGAATATGTCCTTTGTACAGTCCTTCTCCTTTGTTTTTCCAATATATTATTACTTTTTATAAGGATACTTATTCCTTTCAATGAAATATTGTTCATATATATTTTTCTTTCCTTCTCCTTACTTATTCCTCCTCAATGGCACACCAATTATGTTAATTACATTCACGTTTCCTATATTTCATCCATTTAAAGGCCCATTAAACATTTTGTGTACTTCCCCTGGACATATAAATACCATTTGTCCATTAATCTCTCATCCTTTGAGGAGTTTGTGGCCGCCCTTAATTGCCTTTTGCCCTCCATTAATCCCTGCATTATTTACTTCGCCAGAATTCACTCTTCTTAAATGTCATTGATCCTTAGCAGGAATTCTTTAGCTGATCCCTCCAGAAACCTCTATTATTTATTCCTCTTACTGTTACTTCTTTCCTTTTAACATTTACAAGCTACCTGAAACTCCTGCCGCGAATGCGTTTAACCCGAATATTCATTCAGAGCTCCTCCAGTTCTCGGCGTGCATTATTTTCGCATGCCTTTGTTCGCAAATTCCTTGTTCCTGGAATTCCGCAAAACTGGGCCTGCTGCCTTCATCCCCCGACTCCTTT
Organism: Drosophila auraria; assembly: GCA_008042615.1. Classification (NCBI taxonomy): domain Eukaryota; kingdom Metazoa; phylum Arthropoda; class Insecta; order Diptera; family Drosophilidae; genus Drosophila; species Drosophila auraria. The sequence goes on along the minus strand of VNJW01014830.1, from coordinate 24,655 downwards.
CGCATTCTGCACGTATCACCGCGATTCCGTTTGTATCCCGCATTCAGGGGATGCCAACTCATGACCAATTCATGATGCCCTTCCGGCCAGGGTATTAATTTTTAACGCATCGCAGCCATATGGCAACTCAATAATTAGGCCGAAAAAAAAATACAAACGTAACCGAAATAAATTGGCTGGCAAGTGCGATAGCATGCCACAGGTAGGGAGGGCGGAAAGGGACTCGGAGTGGGCGGCCATAGGGTTCGGGAATGGGACTGCTGCGAATACGACAATTCCGACTGGGACATTCCTTGGGCTACGTCGGCACCTGCGGTGTCTGCGCGTCTACTTTTTCACCCTCAGGGGGGTGTCGCTGTGAAATGTCAACGGTATTTTTATCCATAAAATAAACAGAGCTGTCATATCAGAGCCGCACTCCTCTAGAACGCCCACCTTCACTATTCCTTGGCGGTGCAACTCGCAAAGTTACACGAAAAGAAATTGGTAACTAAAACAAAGTATCAGTGAACTTAATAAAAGTAACTATGGGGAGGCTTTAATCGCTGGGGAGTTGATAACCACATTTTACCATTTTATTTTTACCTTTTTACTCATCTAGAAATTTTAAATCTCCAGTTAATGCCTCAAAAAGTATGCTACGAAATATTGTCTATATTTATTAAAGCATAGCATACTTTTAGATGCCTTAGAAAGGATTTTGAAACCCCTGAGCACCATAAGAACTCACTGAAATACCCCAAAGAATTAAATATAATCAAATTAAGTAATTAATATTCACTATGTAAGTTCAAAGCATACTTTCATCTCACATATAAATTTCAAATCTCCAGTTAATGCCTCAAAAAGTATGCTGTAACATTTCAAATTTTTTTATAAAGGCGAACCATACTTTAAGATGCCTTAAAAAGGATTTATACATCCCTAAACTCCATTAGAACTCATTGAAATATCCCAAATCAAACCACCTCTTCAAATCATATCATTCCTTAAGAAGCCCTAATCAAAGATTTAATATCCTCCGCACTTCCACTTTTGCACGAAATTTGTTAATTAAATTAATTAACCTTAAGTTGTCTTCAATTCCCAACTATCTGTTTTTTTTTTTTCTTTGAACAATGAATAATGTCCTCTTGTTAACAGGAATAGCAAACACTCATGTCTGATATTGATTTTGTTTTCCCAAAAGACATTCAAGTGTGTTACATAGCACCGTCTGAGCCGAAGCAGACGTGATGCGGATACGTGGCATATCTTGGCCAGTAGACTAGTCCTCCTCCTCCTCCTCCTCGAGCTCAAGTCCTGCCCCATTCCACCTTGGGTTATGTACAACATGACTAATACTAATTCCAGCCAGCATGTGCGCCATTATTACGTTCGCTTTGGGCACAGCACAGCACATCGCACAAATAACTGCAATAAATAGTCATAGTAACCCCTGGCGGGGCACCGAGAGGAGAATGGTTGGCACATGCCACAGACGAGCGAAGGATAATGATATTTGGCGCAATCGTCAATCAATCACAATGGCCATCAATCAAAACCAGTGCAAAAACAAGAACAGGAACGAAAAAAAAAAGCTCAAATTAAGTTTGCAAATATTACGGAATTCCCAGACAGATTAAGATAATAAACGAAGGGCACTTAAACTTTTAGCTCCAATTAATATCAATTATTTTTACGAAATAATTGGAGTTTTTCTTTGAGTTCTGAATGGTTGGACTTGTCTGTAAATTAAATTAAAAGGAATGTAGTATCATACCTTTAGAATTATTTAAGGACTAAAATTTCTTAAAGCAATTAGGGCTAAACCAATCTTGACATCAAATATTGACACTAATTGAGCTAAGTTTTAGTTATTTGCTTTGAAGGTTACCCTTTTCTATAAATTAAATTTAAAGAAATGCAGTGTCAATACGCAATAATTATTTAAAACACTAAAATCTATCCAGAAAATCAAAAGCTATCAAGCTAAAACCAATCATGCCTTCAAATATCGACGGTAATTAAGCTAAATTTTGGATAATTGCATTAAATTGATTTCTGGGCAAATTTTGATGGTGATTACCTGTTTCGGCATTGCACTTTCCTGCTAATTTGGCTCAATTGCCGATGTCCTTCCGATGCACAAGCAATTTGCATGGCTAAGCAGCTCGGGGCTATAACTGTCGATGTGGTTGGCATTTCCCATATTCCTTTCCAGCCATTTGCGGCAAAGCATCCTGCACATCCGGACGTGTGTGAACCCCGGTTGTCCTTCACTCTTGCTTTTCCGACTTTTCATTTCACCTTGTTAGGCGACGACGACCTTGAAAGAGGCCACCAGAAAAAAAGCAATAGCCCTTGATGGACCTATAGGGATTCGTAATAAACAAGAATAACCAAAAACAATAAGAACGGGGAAGTAATCAACGTTGAGCTAAAGTTTAACCTGAATTTATTTCTCGTTTCAGAAATGGAAATCATTCCTGAAGGTAAACACTTTCGTTTGGTGCATGAATCAGAGCTTCCAGAAATTTTGGTAACTTTAGAACGCTATTTGCCGGAATCATTAAAGGTGCGTATCCAAGTTTGCTAGTTTTCTGTTTTCTGTTTTCATTTTTATTTAATTTTTGGGGAAGTTCAGACTCCGACTCAGACACCGCGACCACGCCCAGTTCCCAGATAATTTACCAACAATTACCTGTGCATTTTTCCCCATCGAGCTTCGGGGGCTTTTGGCATTCAGAAGGCGTTGCCGAGACCACAAGTCATGCAATCTCAAACCCTCAGCCGCCTAGCTGGGCTCGCATTTTTCTGTTGACCTGTTTTCGCTATTTACACTTGTATTTTTGTTCAATTTTTAATGCCGGAGGGAGCTCCGGCACTCGGCACATCACGTGCTTTTTTCTGCTTTTATGGGGAGAAGGCAGAAAGGGGAAGTTTCGGCTTGGCACCGGGCTCAAGGATTTGGCCACCATTGGAGTTGGCCAAAAGTTTCGATTTTAGCGAGCAAACTTTTTCTTTTCGGGGCGTTTACCAACAGCTCGGAGAATGCGAAGCCAAAACGGCTGTAAGTACTGAATATGGAAAGTGCTTAAGGTATAAATATGGGGTAACTCCTTTAAATTAAAAGTGACTGCTTAAGATACATGACTAGCAAGCACGATAAAATGTAGGAATATAGTTTGTAGATTTGTATTTTGTTTTTTTTTAATTTGTTTGAAAGGTTAGTTTTCCAACCTCTAGGGTATACACACTACCCTTTTTCTACTACTAATAGCACTGATCCTCGATTATTCTTAAGATTATTTTATAATCTTTCACCGAGTTGCAACTTTAAAGAATAAAAAATTTTGTTTTAAAAAATAATTACATTACTAATTGCAGTTTCAAAGGTATTCGCTATTTTATTTTAATTTTGTATTAAATAAAAATGATATTTCAAGGTCAGGGAAATATCTAAGAAGGTTATAAATTTAGAATTTAATCTAAAATCCTATTTACAGTTTCATCAAACCATAAAAACGTACCTGAATGATCGTATTTGGGATTTCAAGTTTTATGTTGCTAAAGATTGGCCCGACAAACCGATTATTCTCCATTTTCCAGGATGCACGCTTGCGGTAAGTCCTTATAATCGAATATTTACACCCAAAACAAAGTAAATAACATTTTATTATACATTTTAGCCGCACAACAATATATACCAAACGCTTGGCATATTTTGTCCATCCGCACACATCGAGCATGTCGATATGCTGCGCACCGAAGATGTACTTATAGATTGGCAGAAGCCTATGTACCTGAACTTTACGCACATCGCCATTATGAATCGCCTGGATGACTTCTACTCCAAGTTCGGTGTGATGGAACGACTCAGTGGTGATATCTACGTGTGCAACAAGCTGAACGCCGATCTGGAGCTGGAGCCGCTGCCGGAGGATGCGGAGATGCGTCTGCTGACACTGGACAATGTCCATGGCATCCACGATCTATATCCTGCCAATGAAATCGAGTGCGTCCAGCTGTTCGACATCCTTGTCCGCAAGCTGCCCGGCTTGGGCATCTTTCGCAAGGACACCGGCGAGCTAGCCGCCTGGATGGTTCACTCCTACTACGGCGCCATGTTCTCAATGCAAACACGTCCAGACTTTAGGCGAATGGGGTTCGTATATAATTGTAATGCCAGCCAGGAAAAGCCTAACTAATCTCTAATCCTCCCGTAGCTATGGCATCCGGCTGGCCAAGTCGCTGACCCAGCTGGTGATCGAGCGCAGCTATACGCCCTTTGTTGTGATACGTCCAGGAAACGATGCTTCCCGTAATCTGTACACCAAGCTGGGCTACGAGAAGGCCTTCGAGACGTGCCGAGTGCGAATGACGCCGGACTGCTACGAGGACAGCACCGTGGGCACTATTGGGAACACATCCTACGGCAAGTTCCCGCCGCTGCCGCAGGGCGAGTGCGTGGTGGTGACCAAGCTGGCGCGCAAGCATGTGCCCGGCGAGAGCCAGACGGTGGACGAGGGCATCGAGGATATGTTGGCTGAAAAATGTGATATCAGCGGCGATGAGGCGAGGGAGCGCAAGACCACGACCGACGAGGGCATCGGCGAGGACAAGTAGGCCAGGATGCAGGTGAATAAGCAAATGGAGGACGGATAGAGATCGATCGGAGCGCTACGCCTACGCTAAACTTATGCTTAAAGCTGTAAGCACCCCTTAGGACTCTTTAGGACAGACAGGAACGAAGGAAGAAAGGAAGGAATGAAGGACAAGGCACACAACAAGTGGCGTTGATTTTTTAAAGAAAATTATATTAACGAGAAAAAAGAAAAGAAACCAAGATGAAACTGTACGTGTATATTTATAGATGGTATATGAAGCTTCCTCACTCAGAACGCGACGGCGTCGATCCGTGACACGTGAATTTCGGCCGGAATCAAGGGATTTATTTTATATGGGTATTTGATTATATATGTATGTAGGATTCGATGTCAAGCACTAAACAATAACTGGGGGGATTATAAACTCAAGTCAAGAAGGCGCTGAAGTCAGAAATTTTTAAATGGTAAAAGGTAAACCGGAACAAACAGAGAGAGGGAGAACAGAAAACAGAGAGAAGTTTTAATTTTTTGCTAAGAATGCTTTTACAAAACTGAAAACAAGAAACCAAACAAACAAACAGCAGACCCAAGGAGCGCATAAATTTATTAAAAAACTATTATAAATATTAAACTCTATATATCAAATTGTTAAACGAACAAAAAAAAGAAGAAAAAAAAAACATCTCTCTTCTGGCTCTCCTCAATACACGCGCAAAAATCTCTGAAGAATCGCTTGGGCCCTGGAACAGAGCTTTGCACACAACACACTATATTCCTCTCCTTTTAAAGAAACCGAAACCGAAACCGAAATACCACACATATATTATATGTATATTTTTCAAGTAATATATATTGAATACTTTCGATGACACAAACGAAGTGCTTTGATTTTAAATGGTCCTCGGTACCAACTACATTTGGATTTATAGGCTTTTTTCAAATTTATATATATACATATACCCCCCCTAAAAGCCCAAAAAGAAACGAAGCAAAACCCAAACAAAAACACAAAAAAATAAATATATATATATATTTTACTATTACGAAATTTTATTAAACTATGCAAACACGAGTACTCTCAATTATTTTTGCTCCTATTTAGCTGATCTAAAAATGAAACAACACGCCAAAGATGTCTTCTGCTTCATTTTAAGTACATACTTCCCCTCCCCAAACCCAAATCCCTACTCTCTCTCCCATAAATGATGACTCTCGAGTCCATCTGTGGAGGTTTTCTATTATAAAAAACAATGCAAAAACCGAATCTCAAAATATATGCAAAAGAAAATCAAATTTAATGAAAAAAGTTATATATTACAACTGCTATATTGTATGTACTCGAAACTAAAAAGAAAAACACAAAAAAACAAATGAGAAACAAAAAATAAAACACAAAAAACTGAATGAAGCAAGTTTAAATAAATAACAATATTGAGACAGCAACTAAGTGAAGGTTTTCCGGTCTCAGATGGAATAAGATAAGAAATAATACAGGTAGCAAGCTGAAGATAAAAGGTAAAAAGGGGGTAAGAATATACTATTTCGTTCACTTTTGCTTGTACATTGCAGGCAAAGCATGGAAGACAGAGCAAGAGCGGGAGATCTTTGCGGATTTTGAGTGAAACGGGATCCACTTTTGTGAGCTCTGTCTTTTGTACTTATAAAATATAATAGTAAAAGGGAAAGATTGCGGACATAGGAAAGACCTTTGCCAGCTCTCGTTCTTTGCATGCACACGCCTTAGAAACGTGTGCCCATCACTGCTCTAGAATACAGTTCCTATAACTTAAAAGCAATTTCCGACGTATTCCCACATTGATTTGCACACAAAAAGCAGAAGAAGCTCTTCCTAAGACCCAGCATTAAATTATTTCCATAAATTACAATCTTGGCTAGCCTCAACTCAACTCAACGTACACTGCGCTAAAGTTATCTTCTGATTGTTAATGAAATTTACGTGTACAAACACACACGACTCGCTTAGATAAACAAAGAGCGACAGATGCGGCAAACACAAAGACTGACGCCCACCTGTCATGTGGCAATCTCTAGACTGGCATTGCCACACAGTATTTATGGTAAATTATATTTTATTTATGTATAAAGAAGGCCTACGTACGTTGTATGTGACTTAAAACTAAGCAAAAATGCTGAAACTGGACCTACTTGGCCTCCTCCGGCTGCTCCTTGGCCTTGCTCAGCTGGTTCTTCAAATGGGTGGCCACATACTGCCAGTACTTGCGACGGATCACATCGTGCTTGGTGACCATCTCCTCGCACAGTCCATAGACCTTGCGGGCTAGCTGATCGCTTTCACTGACCTTCAGTTGCAGCGCCTGCTCCTGATAGAGATCGACGAGGAAGGCCAGCAGATAGGGCGATCGGTTGCCGGCCTGGTAGATTTGCTCCACAAAAGCCACAACCTCTGGGTAGCTGCTCAGTCCTTGGCCGGCACCGCCTTGTCGCATCACACCGACCAGATAGTTCCAGGCACTCTCGTTGTTCTTGATAATGCGAATCGAATTCATCGCGTAGGTGAGCTCCCGCTGGACTAATTCCGGGGTGAAGCCCAAATGCTTGATCACAAAGAAGCGCTGGTTCCACGCCGAGTTGTTGCGCTGATCCTCAGAAATCAGACGGTCCACAAAGTTCAGCTCGTCGTCGTAGAGGCTGGAAGTTTAAGGATTAAATCAAAAGGATGAAAGAAAAGGAGTCTGCCATTTCCACTCACTTAAAGGTGCGTATGGCCCACTGGCGATGCTGCCAGGCATGGTAGTTCTTGGCATCGCCATCGTTGACCAAAGCGTTCTCCGTAAGCTCCAGCTCGTTGCTGGGATCGTTCAGCATCTCGACAATGACACGCCGGTGGTGCCACACCTGGTAGTTCTTGGAATTCTGACCGATTACCTCGCTCAGATAGTCCAACTCTGCGTTCAGGTCGGCCTTTAGTTCGCGCAGTATGTCGCGTCTGTACTGCCAGACCGTATAGTTGGCCGGATTCAGGCGCAGTGCATCCGTGGTGAGGTCCAGGGCACGCTGCGTCTTCTCGCCACGCGCTATCACCGCACGCATATAGTCGAACACCTCGCGGACTGCAAAGTATATAGAATATATATATGTAACTCGGAAAGATAAAACCTGGCCTTGCATTACTCACACATCTGGCTGTAGGCGATGGAAACCACTGGGTTGGCACCGTCATCCTGTGCCAGCGGCTCCACATCCGCCCACTCGGAGCGCTCACTGTAGGGCAGCCAGGACGAGCCCAGGTACTCCTCGTCCGAACTGTCGCACATATTGGTTAATGGATAGCTAAAGAATGCTTCGCGGATGGAGCCGGAATAATGTTGACTTTTTGGGGCAGTGATGTTTTATCAGTCGCCGGATAAGTGTGGCCAGGTGGCACTAATGAATTTTGGCGAGCCAGTGCAGCCATTTTGGCATTTTTAGAGTCACATAAAGCTTTTTATTTTCCAGGAAAGCTTATTTCGAAAATAATTAAGATAACATTTAAAATAAAAATAATAATATTAAGCTTTTTTTATGCGCTCTTATCATTTTTAATATTTCTGGTTTTCATGTTAAGCTTTAATTATATTATTTTCCTTTATTTACCCTATAAGTTATATTTCTTTATTTTCTGGGTTAATTTAAGACACTCTTCGACATTAGAGGGCTAAGTTTATTGCTATTAATAGCTTATTTTCCTTTTTTGAACTAAAGCCATGAAACATTTTATTTTAAAAACAATAAAAGACCTTAATACTTTTTCAAACATTTATTTCGAATTGAATAAAAGTGCACAAAGTGTTCGAAATTCCTTATTAACTAGACGTAGACATCCCAGTGCACTCGCGTTCCACTACTATTACATATAAACATTTAATTATTTAACTCCAGAAGAGCTCTTTCCTCTAAAAACGCGGCTTGAAGGTGGCCGGATACTGGTTAAAGCGCGGACGCAGTGCAGCATTTGATTTCTCAAATCTCTCCCCCGAGTTGCCAAGGATAACGCCATCGACTAGCTTGCCCGGCTGATCCTTGACATTCGAACGATCGCCGTTGGCCTCGGCCACGTCAATGATCCGAGGATTCTTGCGGTATCTGTACCACCAGTACTCAAACACCAGAGTGATGCAGGCCATACCAATGCCCACGAAAATCACGATGAAGACACCGCCAATATTCTGGATGGATATGCCATCCGATTGATCCTCGGGCTTCTCGCACTTAGCCTGGGCCTCGTCGTTCTTCCACCACTTCTCCTTGAGCTTCTCCAGTTGTCGTTTGTTTAAAAGCGTGAGGATTCTATAAATATTTAAATAAATTAACAAATAAATAATAAATAATAAGGAAATTAGAGCTTACGCATTATTAAACTGATCCTTCAAGTGTGATCCCTGCTGCACAGCAATGGCATAGGGTTTCCTGGAAAACTCCTCGCCCACCACCTGCAGATCGCAGTTGGTCAGCTGCAGGTAACGGATATCGGTGGCATCGCCCAGAAAAGCAAATCCCGTGGCTGCCGTTGAGTTCCTCACCCTGGCCACCGCCTCATCCAGCGTGGCAGGAAGCGCAGCCTCCTGCATGGCCTGCCACATCTTGGTGTACTTATCGCTTACGGGGTAGTCCCAAACGGCCAGCTTGGAACGCTCCAAAGGGGTCAGGGAATCATTCAGGGATAGATCTTTCCATATCTCATAGAACATCTGCTCAATGTTAGCCATACGCTCGAAGTAAGTCATGGCCGAGGAGCCGTTCAGAGGAGCATAGAGGATCTTGTACTGCTTGGCCAGGTCATCCAGGCTTTCCACGGGCGTGTCCAAACGGGAGACGGTCAAAAAGGCAGCCAAGTTGGCGGTGTACGAGGCAATGATGATGAAACTAAGAATAAATATATCCTTTAAATATATAAAATTAGATAGAAAGCACTAGACTTACCCAAACAACCACCAAGTGGCAGCCACTAGACGCCCGGACAGATTTTTGGGTGCCTCACCGCCTCCTTGCGGGGTCAACGAAGTCATGCAGAACCAGAGGCATTCCTTGAGATTAAACTCGCGCTTCTCCTCATCATCCTTGTACTTCTCCCTGTTATTCTGATAACTGTAAGGACTCCAGCGATCAAAGACCCACATGAGAAAGCTGGTGAAGAAGTAGGCAGCCAGGATGCACAGCCACACATTCGTCTCCAGGACAGTAAGGAACTTGAACAGTGAACTGGGAGAGCTTGGACGTTGCATCATAATGGTAATTCCGACCAAATCGTAGTAGGGGACGGTAAAGTCAATGACAATCTCACGTTCTGCCATCACGGACATACTGCCAAGGCCTATATCGGCCTGCTTATCAATCAGCTTCTTGACAATTCCATTCCATTCGCCTTTCTCGTCCATGTTGCCAAACTTGCCATCCTCCACCTCCTGGATGGTGTAATCGAAGTGGACAATGGCGGCAATCTCATTGATCAGATCTATGCAGTAGCCTTTATAACCCTTTGGCGCCGTCTCATCGCGCATTATAAAGGGGGCTTGCTGGGAGGTAAATAGAGTTTTTTGATTGCTGGTTAAAAATATATTTAAATCTATATTTTAACCTTACCACAACTGTGAAGATACGATACACCGTATCAGCGGTCAGATTCTTGATCTGCTCCTCGTCCTTGACGACGATGGGCGAGTCTAGACCGGCTGTCCAGGTGCCAATCGATTTGCTGTTCACCGAGCTACCACCTCGAATCTGGAGCACGTTTATATCCATTTCGAATTTCATATAGCTGTAGCCGTTGAAGGGCTGCTTCGGTTGCGTGACCAGGTCGAACATTCCATACGATGTCGGCTCGCTAACCTAGGGAGTGAGTGGGAGTGAAGTGAGAGATGTGTCCGAGTAATCAAACCATAATTTGACAGCTACCTTGGTGAAGTACTCCCGCAGATCCAGGTTGCGTTGGGGTGTGTTGCCGCCCTGGAAGTCGTCACAGTTCAGATACTCCATGTCCTTGGGCCAGGCGCCGGATTGAAGCATTTCCCTAGACAAAAATAATAGTATTTATGATTTTAAAACTGCTGCTTTGCTTGCACAATTCAGGCAAAGCGTCGAAGAGAGAACTCAACACTCACTTGATGGTCAGAAAGCTCCTCAAAGCCAAATCAAAGTAAAAGGCCGACGCCAGCTGCGGCTCTTCGTTCAGGTTGTAAGTGGTTCTTAGGAGACCCAGACGATCCCGAAATTGCGTATACGCCATGGGTCGCAGGAACATAATGGTGGCATTATCCCTTTGACTGCTCACCTCGCCCTCACTTTGGGTAATGGCATGCCAGGCGAAGTTGCGCTCAAAATACGCCGCCTTCACGGACTCCAAGACCATGCTGATGGACTGCAGGTTGCCCAGAATGAAGAAGTTATTAATGTCCAGGTTGCGCAGCTTCTCGATCTGCTCCTCGCGCTCCCGCTTGCCATCCTTGGCAATGGCGGTGATCACATGACGGGTCTGGATATTCTGCAGCAAGGACTTGTACTTGTGATCCATCACAAAGGTGTCGTCGTAAAGGATAGCAGCTGGCAAGGAGAAGGGATTGAAGCGTTCTAAAGTGTATACTTTAAGTTCTTACCATTGGTGATGTTGAGACGCCTCACAATACTCCGGATAACCTCGGGTATAATGTCTGCAGGCGGCATCACCTGCAGCAGATACTTCTGCTTTGTCTCATCCAAATCGCGCCACTGCCTAAGGTCGCCCTCCTGGCCATAGGAGGCACTAATGGTGGGCAAACCCAAGGCCTGGGTGAAGCTCTTGACCGTTTCCGAGGCCACGCCCGATTTGGTGGTGTCCAGAATCAAGTGAGGCGTTTGTTTCTTCTCAATACTCGAGGCATACTTATTGCAAACTGGGAATGGAGGATAATCAGAAGGAGGTAAACCCCAGATAATACCCGCCAGAACTCACTTGCTTCTAGTAAAACCTTGGCATCTGTCTTGTTCGCCTCAATCGAATCGAGTTGCACGGAGAGTCCCAGGTGGATGTTCTTCTTCAAGTAGGTGAGCACCACATTCACCGCCTTGGCCGCCGGTTCGTTATCCACCTCATTGATGAACACTATATTCCAAAGGATTCAAAGGGAAGGGGGAAAAATGCATCGAACAGGACGAAAGCATTACGTGGCTTGTAGTTTGTTTACTTGTCCTTGCCCCCAACTACTCATTATGACTTACGCCAACTCAGCTTAGATATCTAACCATCAAGTTTTTCAATAGTTTTGCCCTAATTAGTTTACTTAGGCACTGAGCGAATGGAAATTCGGAAATTAAAGGGTTAAGGGGTTTTTAATTTATAAATAAATAAGTTTAAGCTTAAAATATAAGTTTTATATGATTTTTACTTCGATTTTTAAATGGTTTTAACTTAAACGAACATTTCCCTAAAATATAAGAGAAAACGATGCAAAAATAAATAATTTACAAAGCCTTAAAGAATTAAAAAAAAATAAGGAAAAACTATTAAAACATCTTAACATTTGCAAAAAAAATCTTTCTCAGACATTTAAAGAGGTTTCTCCTATTAAAAAAAATAAAAACAATACCCTTGAGACCCTAGAAACCCAGTCTCTTCCCTAAACCCCCTTATATCACTTACAGACATTAATATTCTGAGTAGTTTGAGCTGCGATCTCCGAATTCCAACCGCTCAACAGGCACAACAGCAACAGAAACCATCTATTCCTTGAACTCTTGGATTTAACATAAATCATTTTGAATAAGAAACATAAGGACTCTCCTATCCTTCTTGATCTCGAGGACTTTTCACAAATTGACCGCACGGACCGAGCAATAAATTGCGACTGAGCAGGAAATTACGCTTTCAAAAAAGGATACCCATGGACAATTTCACTTTCAACACGGACAATGTGTGGACACATGTGGGTATCCTTGGTGATAATCAATTTGGTGGGCAGTCACAACCACACATCCTGGGTTCGGAGGGTTCGGTGGGTTCGTGCGCGAACTCTAGCGTTAATTGGTGGGGATTGGGTGTGTTTCGTGGGAACGGGATGAGGGCGTGGGTTATTATGAGGTATTGAAGAACTTGTTATATTGTCACATAAACATAAAACGATTATTGGGAATCGGTGAAGGGGAAATCACCAACATATGTAACCATATTTGGGCATATTTGATTAGATGGGTATTAAACTTGGAGGAAACTTTTTAATAAAGCTGAAAATTGTAAGGAATACCTGACGTGTCTGATTTAATAATTCAGGGAAGCTTATTTAAGTTGGATTATTAATATATTTAACTTAATACATGTCTTAAAAATAGTTAAAGTTAAAATAAAGAAACATTAATAGCAGCAATGGGCACCGAATGTACAGCTGGGAGCCCGAAAATAAATATTCACACCAGAAATACACATTTTAAGTGAAAAAGCAAACAGAAAGCATGTCTTTATTAATTATCAGCATTCAAAGCGTGTCTGACGATGTGTATGTTTTGTTTTTATACTTCTAAACTCTCAAACTTAAGATAAAGTAATATTTATAGCAGTGTTGGGCACCTAATGTAGAGCTGGGAGCCCAAAAACCAAAATTAAAGTGAAAAACCAAACAGAATATGTCAGCACATCTTTTATTTTCAGCACTCAAAGCGTGTCTGACGATGTGTAGGTTTTGTAATTCTACTTCTAGGTGCTCAGTTTTTGCACCAAAAAACTCTCAAAGGTTTTGTATTTATACGCTTTTTGTTGTAATCACTGAAAGGGAATTTTTATTGATGAATATAAAACGCATATCAGTTCCAGGCTTACAACCTATTATTAGAAATCCAGTTCCCTTTCCACTTTACATTTATTATAAAATTTTCTTCCTGGTCTGATTAGTTCTCTGACTCACACGAGTAGAAAACCTACTAATCAAGGCCAGACAAATCGTACAGATAACGCCCTATCAAGCGACCCCTTTAAGCTAAGCAAAACCAACGTTTTTGACGAAAGTACAAAATTATTTTTATTTTTTGATTAATCATACATTAAATGAACTTTACGCCCCCGACATAATTTCTAGTGTAGAGAGAGTGTGCACCCTACGAGCAAAAATCAAAACAGAGAAAAACTCAGCCTAAAATAAACATGTAAAACGATTATGCAGCAGCAGTTGCGCGAGCCACATCTTCAGATATAGCCACAAAATCTATATATATATATATAGTCATTCCTGCCCGATGCGAAATGGGGCAATGGTGGTGATGGTGGTGGTGGCGGTTTCGACTAGCGAACATTGTCATTATGCGTAGACCTAGAGTTTTCACTTAACCTACGACAGTTCACGATGGTTAGATAGTAGTAGATGATACGTACATTACACAGATCGAATTATATATATGTATATAATGCTAAAGCCTACGTAGAGTGTATATGCATAAATCTCACAAGTTCCAGTCATCAGGCCCCGTCTCCTGGCGTATCACGGGCGGGGTGAGGGGCGCCTTCGGTGCTCCGGGCACCGGCGTGGGCACTAGAGGCGCAGCCCCGCGCAACGAGCTCCCAAAATAAGGCGGCGGCCGGTGGCTACTACTGATGCTCGGCGAGGTGGAGCTGTGCGTGGACGAGGCAGAGGAGTCGCGCACTCGGCCCGCATCAAAGGCGGGCGCCTGGGCATATCGATGCGGGTGCCCGCCCAGCTGCGGTGTGTTGGAGCGCGAATGGGAGCGTTCCCGCCGCATCTGCTGCTCCTGTTGCAGGCGCTGTTGCTGCACATATTGCTGTTTGCGCTGCTTGAGCAGTTGCTCGTCGCGCTGGAGAAGACGCTGGCGCTGCTGCAGCTCGAACTGCTGGCGCTGCATGGCACTCAGCCGGTTGGCCTTGCTCCACGGATTGCCGCCGAAGCATAGGTTCGATATGAAGACCACCGGGGAGAAGAGACGCAGCGAGATCTCACTACGAGGAAAAGACAATTGTCTTTAGTTATTTATAGGTTACTCAGAGCCAATACAGTCGGGCTTCCTCTTGAGAAATTTCCTTTATCTCCCTCCAAACAAGCAGAAACGTTCGCTCTCAAGGAGCTCGACTGTATTACCAAACATCAAGCACTTACGTGGTGTCCACAATGGGCTTCGCCTCATTGCCGCTGAGTATGAACAGGGGGAAGAAGATAGAGAAGATGCAGCTGCTGACGATTACCGAGCTGGAGAGGTTCGTCAGCACGGTGAGCGGTATGCCAAAGCCGAAGAAGTACGGCCAGTTCTTCTCGATGTAGGTGAGCCGGCGATGCAGCTCCCAGCCCATGTTGAACCACTTGTACTCGAAGGAGTACAGCGAGTAGAGCAGGCACAGATGCACGAAGCAGAGCGTGGAGCCCACATACTTCACCGGCACCAGGTTGACCAGCATGCTCTGCACCAGGAACAGCATCTGCACCACCATGCTGAAGAGGAAGTCGGCCACCAGCTTGCTGATGCCGGGAATCAGTTGCGGACGACCCTTTCGCACGCGATAGGCTGCATTTGCTATGTCAGCGAACCACAGCGAGCTCACGATCTTGGACAGCATGAAGATGGGCAGGACCCACATCATGCCGAAGAGCAGCGACAAGATCGGATGCAGCCAGCCCCAGACTACGGGCAGCGTCTCCGACTGGGCGCCATAGAAGATGGTCAGGCAGAACTTCAGGGTGGGCAGCAGCGCCGACTCGAAAAGGACGATGCTCAGCCAGGTGAAGCCGCCGTTGAGCATGCAGCACTTGAACAGCTTCTTGGCGATCTTCTTCTCGCTGCAAATCAAATCGAATCAAAATCAAGTGCGCAATAAATTAGTCACAGTCGTTGGGTCAGGCCTTTGTCACGTAGACAAGCACTTACCCCTGCGGCTGCTCCTCCTTGGCGGCGGCAGTCTTCTTGCTGAGCATCTTCTGCAGACTCCGCTCGTCGGCATTCTCCTCCGCCTGCTTGGCGTACTCCTCGCGTATCATGGCCGCCGCCGAGCTGGGCACCGGCGACGGCGATCTGCGCGCCCTCTCGTAACGATCTCTGTCGTTGCGTCGCAGCTGGCGTTGCTCCAGCTCGGCATTCTGGCGATTCACCTCGTCGTCGATGTGCAGGACCAGGGTCATGCCCCGAATGCTGTCCCACAGGCCATACAGGATGCCCAGGGTGATGTTCTGGACGGATTTTAGGTTTAAGGTTCGTTATTCGTCATTGTTTGGGTTCCTACTCACCTTTATCGCTGCCATCTCTCGCTTCGTCGTCGTCTTCGTGGCCAGCAGCAGTCTCTAGTTCCTGTCGTTGGGGGTCATCGCGAGGTGGACATGCAAGCAAAGCAGACGAAACGTGTTTAGCTCTAGAGCGTGTCGGAGAGTGGCGGAAGGTCTTTGAATAAATTTGCGTTGTGCGACGACGAAGACAACATTGCGTTGTTGTTGTTTTTGTTTGTGTGTTAACACAACTGATTTCAGGCGCATTTACACTGCACGAAATGAGGTGCTGGATGCGTGGCGAATGCACGGAACTCTCGCATTGTTTGACCTTAACTTACATACTTATCGCTATGCCCGCTCTTGCTAGTGGATTTGGGTGTGCGCGGCGCCTAAAAACATTGATCTTTGTGCTGATTTTGTTAATTTCGTTTGATTGTTTTGCTTGCCCAGGCAGTGTAAACAGGCTGATATATCACACGGTTGCCACCTGATGCTCAGCTGGCGTTGCCCAACACTTCCACAGTGATGTCGCGGGGGTGGCACAGTGTTGCCAACTATCGATAAATGAAAATTTTCAAAATATTCAGACTGATCTCTACCAAACCTTCCGAATTTGTTATTTTGATGTTTTGATTGAGAATAAAAATATTAAAAGTTGCCGTAATTGAAGTTTTGTAGAAAAACCTATTTGTAAGGGTTTTCTTCGATATAGTGCGATATATCGATTAATCGGCCTCACAGATACTGCCACCTGGTACAGGTAGGAAAAGCAGGTAAGAGCAAACATTCTTCTCCTGCCCAGGGGACTGAAATATACCGTAAGTTCCTCGTCTACTTGTTGAATTTAAATAATCGACAGAAAACGTTTTACGTTCAATACAAAAGTTTCTTTGTTTTCTCAATAAATACTCGAATCAAATTTAATACAATTTTATATATTTGTATATGCGGGCCGTTACAATCGCAATTTAAACAAAGTCGAAAGTTAATAATGGAAAATATCACAGCGGAACTTGTGATTAATTAGTGTATGACGCTCGAAGTTGACTGTGATAAGGGGGTATTTGATTTTTAGCCGCTTCTTCCCATATGTATGCATATAATTTGGAAATGTGTGTATGTGCAGATATATCGTTGGGCTGTTTTCAATACGCAAATAACGTAATAAAGCCCTAAATCAGGTGTCAGGCCGTGTTAAGGCCGCAACACAAGGCAGGCGCTTAATTGATTACCCATTTACCGTTAGTCAACAAAACACAACGACAAGATCTGTCATGTTTATCTAGCAACCACACGCACACACAGGTATACAGGTATGCATACAAACCGGTGACCTTTAACCGGGTGTGTGTGTGTTTGCCTGGAAAATTAACTTAGTGCTGAATGCAATTTACAAGCAACGCTTTATTGCAGATTAACACCCACATCTACCCCTTCGCCCCGCCCATTTAATCATCTCTCCCATCTGTGGCGGGAATAATCGATACACCCACACTGAGGCAGCGGCATCAACAGCAATAACAACAACAACATGGTGTGGTCTAGTGATAAGCAACAACAGTAGGGCCACAGCCCAGCCACCCGCACCACTCCCCATTTGCAAAGGAAAGGAAGGAAGCAAACAGCAATTTTGCCGTCACACAACTCAAATATCCTGTGTCATTCCTTCTACTTCCACAACTTCCCACCGAGACAAGCGAACGCAAAAGGTCATCATGTCGCGCGAGGAACGCAAACCCATTGTGGACACCTCGAACAGCAGCAGCTGCAGCAGCGGCGAGGATGAGGTGCATCCCGTGGTGCGACGGCGCAGTGCCCGCGACACGGAGCTGGGCGGTCCGACCAAGGATACCGGCTGTTGTGACCCCACCAGCACGCCCCACCGGTTCCTGGCTCTCCTGTTCATGTGTCTGCTGGGATTTGGTAAGCGATTCTTTACTAAAAGTTTCTTTAAAATTAAGTTATAGAAAAACTTTTTTAAAAAACCAAAGCCAACTTTGGTTACTACAAAAATTTACAGATATTTTTTATGAGATTATAATTGAATTTAATCTTAATAGCGAATCGGAAGATATACATACGTCTCTTGGCTATAACTTTCTTTTTGTTTAAATAAGGCTCCCTAAAAGACCTAAAATTCGAGCATTTTTTGATTACGAAAATAATTTGAAATATATGATTATATTTATGGTCAAACAAAAAAGGAATCTAACTCCGGTATGCCGAAGTTTGTGTACCTTTGCAGTCTGCAATTGGATTTTTGAAAATTTGATACTAAATAAAACTTTGCATAAATATAATTAAAAAGGAAAAAAAAATTATTTATTAAAATGTTCGAAAGGAATTTAGAATTTGTTAAAGAAAATTTTTCATGGTTAGTTTGTAAGATTTTTACCAAAAAATTACTTAATAAAGGAAAGTGTTCTTGTAATTTTCGAAATTCTGAATTAAAATGTCACGAAAACACAGAAAAAAATATATCAACTGTAATACCTAGCTAAATCCTCTTTAAATTCCTTCCCTAGGTTCCTACTTCTGCTACGATAATCCCGGCGCCTTGCAGGATGTTTTTCAGAAGGAACTACATCTCACCTCCACCGAGTTCACGCTGATCTACTCCATCTACTCGTGGCCCAACATCGTGCTCTGCTTCGTGGGTGGCTTTCTGATCGACCGAGTGTTTGGCATCCGCTTGGGCACCATTATCTACATGCTGATCGTGCTCGTGGGACAACTGATCTTTGCAACCGGCGGAGTGCTCGGCCACTTCTGGCTGATGATCGTGGGCCGATTTGTGTTCGGCATCGGGGCTGAGTCGCTGGCTGTGGCCCAAAACAGCTACGCAGTGCTATGGTTCAAGGGCAAGGAGCTGAACATGGTCTTCGGCCTCCAGTTGTCGGTGGCTCGCTTCGGCAGCACCGTCAACTTCTGGATAATGCAACCTCTCTACGGCTACGTATCGAAATCTTACTCTGGCTACACGGGTCTCGGAGTAGCCCTGTTCCTGGCCTCCTCCACGTGCGTAATGTCGCTGCTCTGCACCCTGATTCTGGGTAAGATCTGGTACCTATTAATAGCTTCCCTTATCTAATGTGTCCCCAATTTCAGGTTGGATGGACAAGCGTGCGGAACGGATTCTGAGACGAAACAACAATCCCGGCGGAGAGATAGCCAAGCTCAGCGACATCGTCACCTTCAAGATGGACTTTTGGATGGTGTCGGTGGTGTGTGTGGCCTACTATGTGGCCATCTTTCCGTTTGTGGCCCTCGGCCAGGCCTTCTTCGTGAGCAATTTCCACATGACCCCGGACGAGGCCAACACGGTGAACTCGATTGTCTATCTGATCTCGGCTATAGCATCGCCCTTGTTTGGTTTTATAATCGACAAGGTGGGCAGGAATGTGACTTGGGTGTTTTGTGCCACCATCTCCACGCTGCTCGCCCACTTCCTGCTGACCTTTACGCACTGGGATCCCTACATAGGCATGAGCATCATGGGTTTGTCCTATTCCATGCTGGCGGCCAGCTTGTGGCCTCTGGTATCGCTGATTGTGCCCGAGTATCAGCTGGGCACGGCTTATGGCTTGTAAGTGCAGTAATCTCGGGGGATTATGTGATTGTTTTTAATATTTAAATCCTTTTTATAAAGCTGCCAGTCCGTGCAGAACCTGGGATTGGCGGTGGTCACCATTGTGGCGGGCATTATTGTGGATACCAGCGGTGGCAGTCACTTCTGGCTGCAGATTTTCTTCATGTTCTTCCTGCTGAGTAAGTCCTTCCTTCAAGCAACTAATTAACCTTTCTTTTCTCTATTTTAATCCTAATAAACCCCCTTTAATTACAGTCTCCCTGCTGGCCACCTGTGCAATTTGGGCCTATAATCGGAAACATCAGGGCAACCTGAACATGTCACCTGCCCAGCGGGCCACATATCACACCTCGATGTACGTGAATATTGAGTCGAGTTACGCATGCCATTGATGTCTTGATGTTGTATCCCATTTCTGTTTTCCCTGGTGTGATTGGTGATCTTACTCGGACTAATTAACATTCTTTTTCTATAATGTATATATTTGCTTTCGTGTACACGCCAAAAGCTCAATGCAGTGCCCCTTTGTGAATCGACGGCCTTTATTGGGCAACTAAGAGGGCATCTCGATCGATTAACTATGTTACCAATAACCAATAACCACCAATTGTGATGTTAAGGCCATCTCTCTAAACCTGACAAATGTTACGCAAACCTGGAGCACATTCTGCTAACCGCACATCGGTTCAACGTCTAGCCAATATTCTATTATACATATCAATTACCGTAAATTATTGTTAAACTTATTGTTTTGTTGTATAAATAAATTTATGTAAATGTACATTCACCGAAATTAAATAATAAAAGCGACATTTTCGAGGGAAAAGGGTAACAAAGTTGTAGTGTTTGACTTCGAACTCAATCTCGGATCTTCTCGCACGCTTTGCCTGCAATGTACAATCAAAAAAGCAACAGTTATATAAATAATGTTCAAATTTACCAAAATTAAATAATAAAAGCGACATTTTCAAAGCAAAAAGGGTAACAATCCAGTTTGACTCCCAACTCTTTCTCGCTCCTTCTCCCACGCTTTGCCTGCAATGTACAATCAAAGAAGCAACAACAGCTTATAACAGGGAAGGGCAAGCCTTTGCTCTGGGAGCAGCTCGCTGCTCTTTCCGTTAGAATTTTTTGGAGGCGGGCGTCTATTTGCTCAGTTGCTCTTTCCGTTATGATTTGTGCCCAACTCTGGCTTTTAATGATCTCCGCCACTGTGCTTGGGTAATAAAAGAAGGAAACCCCCATCCTTGATCTTGATTCCATTTTATTTTCCTTGCAAATATATATTTTTGTTTGGTATTTGTACAAAATAAATTAAATAAATTAACTAAAGCATAAACAGAAATTCAAAGAATTTTGGTGTTGTTACATTTCCGCTATGAAATAAGCAAGAACAGAAAAAATTTCTATGATGCATAGACTAGAGAAAACGAAATACAATTTGCAAATGTTGAAAGTTTAAAATGATATTCAGAGCAAGTCAAGTATATAAAATAATAATAATAAAGACATAGATGGTGAACATTAATACCTTTCCTTTTCCATTTTTGAGAATTGTTTGGTTCAAAGTTGAGGGAGAAAGATGAGAAACAAAATTTCAAACTAAAAACGTGTTGTGTCATTCTCTATTGAGTTTCTAGTAAAAAATGCATTCCATTTTGATTCTTGGACCTTTTTCGTAACGATTTGTTTCGAGTTAGCTGCATTTTATGAATTAGTAAATATATTTTGGGGAAACACGATTTCGATTACGAGTTTCCCCCTTTTCGCTTTTTGAACTTAACTAAGAGCTTCGTTGAATTTTCTAGTTAAAAGTTGAAAATTTTGATTTGTCGTCGTTGATAAAATCTAAGGTTAGTTATATTTCTTTTTTTGTTTTTTTGGTCGTTTTGTTTTTGCGTTTTTGTTAAAACTGAGAGGCTAGTATCTAACTCTGTCTGAGCTGAGCTCTCTCTGTCAACACCCCGGACATTGATTAATAACGTATATATGCTGATGTATATTATCTATATTGTCAGTTTGGACCGCGTGGCTGCGTGGCTTCCAGCTAATCAATCATCCAGAGTCTCGGCTTCGTCGGCTGCCACAATGTCTCGCTTGGCGGCATCCTTAATGCTAGCCAGATATTTATCGCCTTCGAAGCGCTGGCTCTCATCCTGCAGATCCTGTACCGCAAAAAACAAAGATATGGGTGTATAGTAGAGTGGTTTAAAAATATTATTTATATTCATGGGGTCGAGCTTACCTTGGACAATCAAACATAGATTATGGTACATTTAATGCATTTGTTTTTGTTAGCCATTGGAGGTGGTGGGCGTGCGTGTGTGGTGAGGAGTGGTTATATACATTTATGCGGTGATGTCAGTTAAACCCAAGCCAAGCTTTGTTTCAGACTTTGAAAGCCCACAACGTTCGTTTATTGGAAATACAATATGTCATGGTATATGGGGTATCATGGTTAGGAGATAAAACGCTTAAAACTAAGTGTGTGTGTGTTTGTGTTACATTTTGCCCCAAAAAATTGCTTGGATTATTATTAATGTTGTTACAAGTCTTATTAAGAATATTAATTACACTTTTCTTGTCTTGTTTGTGATGTTAGGTGAATTCGAGGATGTGCAAGTTATGATTTATGAACGTTTCCAGTTAAACTCTAGCGAAGACTTAATCTGTTTCACAGCCAAAACACAGATTCTCCTTATTTGGGTTAAAATTTCCAACTTCAATCCATTAGATGTTTAAGTTTTATGTCTAGGACTAGCAAAATGGTTTCGTTTTTCTTTTTCTTTATCTTTTTGGTTTTTCTAATACTAAATGACTGTATGATTATGATGATTCCATCGTTTCGATAGCTGAACTTTGGTTAAATGCTACGAGATCAACATAAATCTTAATGAATGAATTAAAGGCATGGTTACATATAGAATGCTTGTCTTGAAACGAACTCAAATACGTATTCCGGCTACGTATTTTGAGTAACAAAAAAAAAGAGATCTAGAAACCATTATTATGGTTGTTATTTAGTTCAAGCGACACATGATGCTCGCTTAAGGCCATGACGAATTCATCATCCTCGCTGTAGCGCTTGAAAATCTGCTTAACTTGAGATTGTTGCGTTTGACGAGTGTTGGTCCTTCCCATGGATCCACCCATTGTGTTTGTTATTATTTGAAGCTGCTTATTATACAAGTTCCGATCGGACTCGGCCGATGGCTTGGGCAGGCGTCCCCCTTTCTTGCTGTTAGTCCCGGTTATTATTGACTCGAGCACAAGGGCACTTCCAGCGGTAGTGGTGGTGGTTGGGATGGTGGAGTTACTTGCATTTATTGCTGTGGGCGCAGTCGGAGTTGTTATTACTGATGAGTTGTTAGGTGTATTATTGGTGGAGATGATGTCGGGGCAGTAGCTCGTAGAGTAAGCGATACAATCGTAGGGCTCATCGAGAGCGGGAATTACCTTATTGCGTAGAATCGATGGGGCAATCTCTTGCATCTTTTGCCAGTCGTCGGGCAGGACCCAGGCATGCGGACTCTTTGAGTAATAAATCAAGAGTTCTATATCATACGAGACACGAGCTGTGAAGGAGAATAGTTATTAGTCACCTGTCTGCCATATTTGTGTTCAATTAATAACAAAAACCAAACAAAACCTTTACAAAACTCTCAACTTCGCAAGGAAAAAGGATTCAATCTTACATGCATTTGTCTTCAAAGCTGCCGATTCCTCCACCTCGAACTTGTCGCGAGCGGCCTTAGTCTCCGGCGTGGACTCCTTGCGTGAGAAGTGACTGCGTCGGGACCTAGCCAGGCCATTCTGGTTGTTGGCCGCTGCTCCGTTGCTTGGCTCAGCGAACACCTCGTCATCGCCCTCGCCATTATTGTTGGCCGCGTAGTTCAAGCCAATGCCGCTGTCGGCCAAGGGCAGCATAAATTGCGGCGGTCCAGCGCCGGGTAGCGGTGTCGATGGCGTGGTCACGGGGCTGACCAGAGAAGTGCCATCGAAGGCAGCACCAGCCTCAATGGAGGCCAGGAACTCCGAGCTGCTGAAGTAGTCGTCCAGGACGAGCTTTGCCACCTGCAAGAAAGAGTTTTAAATAGGCTGCTTTTGAAATTAATATCATTTTCCAAGACTTACGCGCACTAGCTCGCAACAGTCGCCGGTTATCTTGATCAGGTGCTGGCCCACATTCACCGTGAACTTGTATTCACCTACGGAAGCATCGTTTGTGGAATATGAGTGCATAAGCAGCTGCTGATTGGGACGCAAAACTTTACCGGCAGCAGCTGCTGTCGCCTGTGCTTGAGCCGCTGCTACCGCTGCGGCAACCTGCTGCTGCTGCTGGTGCTGATGCTGCTGCTGTTGGTGCTGCTGGTGAACCTGCGAGATCTGCTGCGCCGCCGCAGTGGCGGTCATAAAGTTCTGCGCCGAATTGAAACTCAGCCGGTTGGCCAGGCTACTGCTGCCGCCCGGAGTGCGTGGCTGCACGATGGCGTCGTCCGAGTTGGACGAGTTCAGAGAAGAGCACGATCCACCGGCAGCGGGAGCGGGTTCCAGACGCACCGGCGATGCATTGCGGCGAATTGTGTCCTCCATCAGTTGCTTGGCATAGCTATCGAGATATAAGGACATTTTGTTAAAGAAAACGACGCTTAACTGATGAAATTCCAAGAAAAAGTTTTCTGCAATTGGAGTTGCCAGTCGGGGAAAGAGGTTACAGTTTAGTGTTGAGTTGCTCATGAGTGAGTGAACAAAAAAGAGTTGTTCACTAAACTGAGTGAGTGAACATGTTTCTTCCAATTTGTTCTTTTTTGTTCACTTGTTCATTTTTGCTCACTATTGTTCAGTTGTTCAATTTTGTTCTTTTTTGTTCACTTGTTCATTTTTGCTCACTATTGTTCAGTTGTTCAGTTTTGTTCTTTTTTGCTCACTTGTTCAGATTTGCTCTTTTGCTCATTATTGCTCAGTTGTTCAATTTTGTTCAGCTACTCTTTTTGGTTCATTTTTGTTCAGTTACTCTTTTTTATATGGTATTAGAGGTGGTAATGTCTTTGGCAGAAACAGCTTAAGTCTGAATCTGACCAATTACGCCTCGACTTTGCGCGTGCTTAACTCGGATATCCGCAAGTCCAAGGCGTACATAAGCGACAAGGAGACTAGCAATGAACTGGATATGGTGTTGACCATGACAAGCCTGTTTTTGTGACAAATCGCAACAGTCGCATGCGTTCTGAAGAGAACGAGTTTCTATTTGTATTATTATTTTATATTTTTCATTTTGTTATATTAGTTTT
>VNJW01014829.1:0-51104 GCA_008042615.1 Drosophila auraria | reverse complement strand
GATCTAGCCATGTCCGTCTGTCTGTCTGTCCGTCTGTCTGTCCGTCTGTCTGTCCGTCTGTCTGTCCGTCTGTCGGTTTCTACGCGAACTAGTCTCTCAGTTTTTGAGCTATCGGGCTGAAATTTTCAGCATAGTCTTATTTCTTTAGCACGCAGTATATATGTCGGAACGGCCGAAATCGGACTACTATATCCTATAGCTGCCATAGGAATGATGGCGAAATTAATGTAAAAAAAATTTTAACTTCTCTGTTTTTCAACGAATTTCTATAAATTTCGAGATTTAATTGTCTTTTATAGTTCTAGAATTACGGTTTTAATTTCATTAAGATCGGACAATTATATCATATAGCTGCCATAGAAGGGATCGGTCGATTTATATGAAAATGTAAAATTCTACATGTAAAATGTAAAATTTACAAAATTTACATAATTTGACATTTTTTTTTTACATGGATCGATATTTAATGATCCAATTGCAGACTGCAAGGGTATACAAACTTCGGTTTACCGAAGTTAGCTTTTTTTCTCGTTTGATTTGAATTTTTTATTCAAAGGTTTTTGTGTCTCTGCGTCTGTTTTTTTGTTAGCTTCATTTGCTTCTTTTTTTCGACGACTCTTGTATAATTTAGCATCAGTAAAAGATTCTAGCTGCGAGCTAATTAAATTTGTTCATCGAAATCAATTTGCATTTTAAACTTTTGAACGTGCAACGTCAGAAAAGGCCTTGACGAATCCGATCGACGACGATCGATCCATGGAGACAAAGATACTTTGTTGGTTTTCGGTGTTTTTGGTTTTTCGGTTTTCAACTTTTCGGCTTTTTCGGTGCGTGTTGTTTTCAAGCCCAATCGCATCCGAATCTTTAAGTCTTTGTTGCTGTACGGTATATATCGGTTATGAGCTAGCCGTTGCCAGTGGATCGTTTAGAATTATGCTAAGCAGCTGAGACTAGCCAACGATTCTGGCACATATTTATGTATGAGGAAGAAATAAAAAAAGCACAGAGCCAGAGACGGCGACGGAGACAAAGGAAACCAAAATAACAAAATATTTAAATAAAGCCAATTAACTATTTTAATGCCTTTTGGAATGATAAAAAGTGAAACTTTTTTTCTTCTTCAACTCGACGTTTTATGAATATCGTTAATTCTCGGAAATAAAGTGAACGAAAAGCCAAGAAAAACAAAAAAACACATCTCCTCATATATACGTAGATACAAAACGAAGCTTAACATTCATAAAATATGTTAATGGTTGCCTACTTGATGCTGTAATTGTGGTTATTCTTGTTAAAGAAAAACACCAAAATATTTACCTCCCTCAACAATTTCAATTTGAGTTTTAATAAGAGCAATAAACCGTCAAGGTTGTTGTTTGATTTAAGAGCAAAGAGTCTGTTGTTTTTCCTTTGGAAAATCGCATTTGCTTAAGTCATTAATGAGTCTGTTAGTTAGATCATTTATTGCTTGTACAATTAGCTTGTTATATCATATAGGCTTTCCACTATTAATTGAATTATTATTAAGATTACCTGTCCGGTTGAGAGAATATAAATTCTAGATTTTTATCTATATAACTCTTTAATTTATTTAAACCTCTCTGAAGCTGATTCAGACAACTGATTCACTCGACAAAAATTAAGGAAATTCTTGGAAAATATTGACTAATCATTTGCCAAAACAATTTACACTGGGATAATCCGTTTTGTACAGTAAAACCCCAAAACTGATAAGCCAAAGATTTCGATTTCGAGCAATTAGAAAGGCAAACTCTCAGCCTCAGCCTCATACAAATTGCTGAGATACCCGCGCCGATAACTGGCGACTATATAGAGCAACGCAAGAGAGAGAGAGTTGCTTGTTTAGCTAATCCGAGATCTTAATTCCCGTGTGTGTGTCCCTGTTCGGCTGTCTAATGATTACACTTTCCGGTGCAATGGAGAGCGCAATAAATAAATGGCCGAGAGCAACAAAATTGATATGTTTTCCGATTCTCTGCCATAAATTAAGCCTGGCGAAACCTTAGACTTTAAACTATGCAACCAGTCTGTGTGCCAGTGTGTGTATGTGTGTTTGTATGTAAATTAATCAGACAAATATTAAGAATAATTAACTGTCAATGCAAAAAATGTACAATAAATTAGAGTGCATGCACTGACTTTGTAGCAATTTAATATTTATTTTTTTCTTTCTTTCTGCTGTTGAACAAATTAATGCCCAATAAAACCCAGAGACGGCAATTAGGCAGCGCTGGATTCTGCTCAATGAATTTTCTGAGCCCAAGCACACCGCACACCCACCCGACGACAGAAAGAATCGCGCAGAAATGCGCGCCAAACGCAGAAAAGCGAACAAAAAACAAAAGACTTAGGCAGCGAACTTGTTCGCCGCGTGGGCGTTGAAAGGCAACGCGCGTTGCGCCCACACACACAAAGGCCTGCACAGTGTGTGTTGTTGGTGGTGTTGTTAGCTGCTTGTTGTTGTTATTTGTTGTTGTTGCAATTGCTGTTGCTGCTGTTGTCTTGCTGTTGCTGCGGCTGCTGCGCGTGTGCGTTGGTCGTTGTTGTTTTTGTTTTGTTTGATTCATTGATTTGATTTTGTTTTGGGGCTTGCAGGTGGACAAAACAGTCGAACTTCGATAACTTGGAGGGTTCTAAGGGTGGCACTTTATGGTTTTTAAGGGGTTTTATATATTTGTTTCTCTGTTTTAATAGGTTTTTAATTCCTTATATTGTTCATACCATCCTTAACTGTCATAGAACCTTCGTGATTAAAAGATAGTTCGGGAAACCTACTTCTAAGGCGCTTGCATTCCATAACACTAACGATTTAGTGTCAGGAACTTGTTTATATTTTTTAAGAACATGGATAATTTACTACATGTCTCTACATACCGATAAAGACTTTGATATCTCATTGACTTTGATTATAAAAGTTATACTAAAATTATAGAGAGTAATTACAACAATATTTATACCAGAAAAGAAAGAGTTATAGAATGGGATAATACTTTTTTTTAGATTTCCATTTGTAACAGATTATAGAAAAGATTATACGTTTTCTAAGAAAGGTCTTTAGACTTCTAATTCTTTTGCTTTACAGGTAAAACTTGTAGAAGAATTTTACTATTGATTGAATTCAGTTTTAAATTAGTTTGAAAGTGTGACCTTCTAGAGGGATCTATAAGGTGGAACTTGCAGAAGAATTCTACGATTAATAATTAGTTCAATCTTAAGCGAGTAAAGCTTAAGAGCTTAAGAGCTTAGTTAAGGAAGTTCTAATTGTTTTGCCACAAAGTTTCACATTTTAACATCTTTAATAGTTCATAGAGTATTTCTAATTAAAGAAATGATCACAAATATGTATCAAAACTCCTATAATGAAAGGCTATCACCCTTCTATTATATTTCTAAGCCTCTGAGATGATAACTCCACAGAACTCCACACTTTAAACTACAAATATTCCATCGAGTTCGATTTTCGGGTTAGGGACCTTCTACTGTATAGTCGTAGGCCTATCTACATATGATATGGATATGGATATGGTTATGATACGCCACGGATTGCACTGCCCACATTCCAATCAAGCTCTGTTGTGCTTTGCTGTGCAGATCGGATATCACGGTCACTCACACTCACTCACTACTGTGCCGCCGCCTGCCTCTTGCAGAACACTCGGATCACGGATCACGGATCACTGCGGCGATCACTGCGATTATGGATCACGAAATATATATCGGGCTCGGGCGGGGGGGTGTTCTGTTACACTGTTCGATGTCGGGCTATTGGTTACGGTTACGGTTACGATACGAAAACGATACGATCCTACTCCGACAGCGCGATACTAAAGACTAAAGCGCGATCTCAGAAATCTTGAAAAAACCAAGTATGACAGCCGCCGTTGCGCACACGCACGCACACTCGTGCAAAGTTGCGTCGGCCAGTTGGAACACACACACACAGGGAGACAGAGAGAGAGCGTGAGCGGGACGGAGAGCTCTCATATCAGTTCAAAATGGTTGGAATCTCTTTCTGTCGCAATATTCTGACATGTATGTTCGTCAGGGGGGAGGGGAGGGGGTTGTAGCAGAATTAAAAAATAACTAAGCAAAAGATCGAAAAGGAAGGAGCAACAGCAGGCAGGCAGCCAGCAGCGCCAATCGAACCGCCGGAAGTGCGCACTTATCGCCACCGATTGTCGCCCTGGCAAGAGTCAGCAACTGCAATTTCCCACAGTGCACCGCTGAGCCAAGCTTTTTGCTCTTGCAAGACATTTAATTATGGTTTTTCCTCCTCTTTTTCCACTTTTTACTGCCTTTTTCTGCTGCTGATAAAGGCCTTCCAGCTCTCGCACTGCTTCGAACCTCCAACTTGGAACATCGAACTCGAATTCGAAGTTCGAACATCGAACATCGCGTCCAAAGGAAGCACTTCCAACCCAAGACACACCACCACTGACACTGGCCAGTGTCCCGCAAGAGCAAGCGAGAGCACCATATACAAATCACGTACGCAGCACAGCCACAGCACACACACGATCGTATAACACACAGGCCAGCACAGACAGCCGGCCGTATAACACTTTTCCAATGCAGGCCACATTGCTAATAGAACCGAACAACAACAGCTACGCCGCCGATTCGTATTGGCTGCAACCACTAATACTCATTGCTCACTCACACCAGCAATTGGCAGACCAATTGCAGCGCTGTTAGACAAAAGCAACAAGCTTGCCAGAGGGCTGGGGAGGGTGGAGGGTAGGGGACACAGCGTGCGGGTTAATTGATGTAGCGCACAGGATGCGCCGCTGATTGCGGTTGTCCACCGTACACAGTGTCCACTCTCTGCTGCTGCTGCTACTGATAATTGTGAATGGAAATGGAATGGGAATGGGAATAAGAGGCTAGTTTGGAAGTTGTGTGGAAATGGGAAGGGGATCGCATGGGAAGCTGGAAGATGCGATTTATAAATGCAGTTTACACTGGGGGAAAAGGGTGTCGGAATTCTAATTGCGATTAAATTTGAAACATTTTCTTGTGAAATTCTTAATAATTGATATTTTTCATGTTAAGAAATTAAAACTAAGTCAGAAACTGCCCTGATATTTTCAGTAATATTCAAAGAAAGTGTTCCCAATTTTAAATATGGAAAATATTGAAACTTTCCTTTTTAGAAACCAAGGGGGAGGTCATATTAATCATTTTTCTTATGTAAATGTCAGTTTTATCCGTTTTTCATCCTATAATGACATTTTTCTTATAAATAAAATTATTAATAAACTCAAAATAATATTTTCTTAGGTTAAAAACAAACATATTTCAGGTATACCTTATTTTTAAATATTTTACACTAAAACCTTTTGTTGGATAAACCTTTAAATCGTTGATTCCCGTGATAATTTTAAGAAATCACATATTTGAGATATTTTTTCTTTGAAATTTTAAATAAATAATATTTCCTTCTACAATATTTTTCTCTCTGTAAAAGTTCTTACTCCTTAATTGATATATTTTTTCGTTTTTTTTTGCGTGCGTGTCCATTAATTTGTCCCTAAGAGAGCTTCCAGCTGAGAGCACTCAGAGCCCTTTTATGAAAACTCCCTTCGTGTTTACAGATTATGCTTTTACGTATTTTTCTCTTGGACGTACCTTTTGCGTTATGACCGAGCCCGCTCCATTGGCCGCCGCTGCACCGGCAATGTTGCCATTCTTGGGATCCTTGCGCAAGTCCTCGGGCTCTCGCTTGATGCTAATTAGCTGCTGCTGCTGTTGCTGCTGCTGAACTGCACTGGAAACAATTGAGCCCGCGCTGCCAACGCCAGCGGCACTGACAATGTCGCCGGGATGTTGCTGCTGCTGCTGGTGTTGCTGTTGTTGTTGCTGCTGCTGTTGCTGCTGCTGTTGTTGCTGATGATGCGAGATCGTCGTGGTGGAGACAACGCCAGTGGTGGTGACCGTCGCCGAGGACGAGGGATGCGAGCCGAGGAGAAAGCCCTGGATCTCGTTCTGTGACAATCCAGAGACATCGATGGGCGTGGTCTGGCCATTGAGCTTGCCACTAAAAAAAAAGAGAATAATATATTTGGAGTTAGTTTTTGAGATTTTATATAAAAAATAATATTTAAATAGTATTTAGTCTTTAATTAGTTAATATAATAATATTTTTACATATTTTATGCTTTAATTGGGATACAAAATAAGCAAAAAATCAGCTAGATCAGTTAGGTAATTTAAGTTTTATTGTTTTTTAAATATTTAACATAAATATCAACATTTCCCACAAAAGGGTACTAATGAGAAGGCTTAGTAACCTTCAAAAACCTACAGATTTTAAAGCAACGCTTTCTGTTTTTAGAATTATCTACAATTCAGAGATTTAAATGATTTACTTATGAGATTTCAATTAGCTTTAACTAAGTTACATTTACTTAATCTAAAAACCACAAAAAAATCATTAGAAAAAGCACCCAAATTAACCCAATAAAAACCCAATTGAAACTCCCCCACAATCACCGAGCTAAAGCAACTCCATTAGCGCGCTTATCAATCAAGCCGGCGATCAGCAATCACCTGGGCAATCAAGCAATCAAGCTGCAACTGCGGCGGCGACGAGGAGGCAAGGCTAATTTCATTCACCAGAGATCTCTCGGTCTGGGGAGAACCAGAGAACGGGTGGAACAGGCGGGGGACCGGAGACACCTGTGCGCTGCTCACGAAAACCTGGATGACCGCCCAAATGGGAGCAGAAACCAGCCACTATAAACCAGAACCCAGCCTCAGCCTGCAGCCAGCAGCAAGTGCAAAAAGCACACACAGAGAAGAAAAACAAAACAACAACAGGAAAAAAAACCAAACCAGACACAAGACAAGCACAACAACAACGACTTTTGGCCAGCTTCCAGTTCGAGTTGGCAACGAATACGAATAAAAATAAACAAAAACATGAGAGGAATAGAGGAGAGACTCAGAATTAGCGGCATCCCCGAGAGTTTGCCCCTTCGATATGGCTTATCGCTCCATCGATGTGCCGACAACTCTAGGAAGAGTCATAAATTAGCCGCGAGATGATGCCTGTCTCTGGTCGGTGATAATCGAAAATGGATAACTTTTTGGATTTTTCCAACCGGGGAGGGGAGCTTGAGGAAGGAACAGGAGACCCAGCACCAAGGTCACCATCGTCACCCATCGCAAAACCAACGAACGAAGGAAGGCAGCCCGAGTTGTCCTGGCAGCTGGAAAACCGGATCTGATTGTGGATTTATTTCCACCAAGTATTCAGACACAATTAAAGCTCTTTGAGGGAAACCCCGCCCTTTGACCAACCAACCGACGATAACAACAAAATAAAAAGGCCAACCAACATTTTGGGTAAATTCTTATGCAAAAAAAAAAAGATGGAATATTTCTTTGTAAAGAAATAATATTCAAAAAGATATTCATAATGGTGAAATGCTTATTAACAGAGAATTCCTTGGGGTTTCCTTTTAAAGATCTTCATAAAAATCTAAAAATTAAATTATATCATATTATTATCAAGATCTAGATCTAGATCAAAGATAAAGGGCTTAGAAACTGATCTAATTTTACGAGAGTCTAGTTTTCTATGCAAATCTTAATTGGCGTTCTAAAACTGAGACTGGTTTACCTTTGATTGATTATTCTGCTTTGTTTTGATTATGCCATTCTTGACTGCTGATCTTTAATTAATTATTGCTTTTATTCAGATCGATTTGTGTTTTAAAGAAGCCTTACTTAAGGGAGTTCTTTTAAAACTTTCTTGTTTTATAATAATTTCTTAGAAGTTCTTTTAAGAAGTTATCTTTCTTCCTAGAATTCTTTGTATAAATTCCAATACCTCATCATGTTCGTTTTATTTATGTCTTAATTTAAACATAATTATTATAAAACCCTCTTTATAAACTATCTTAGATCCTCATAACTTATATCTTCATATCTCTCATAGCATAACTCTTTGAATCCATCAGATATCGCCCAATTTTCAGCAAGTTCTTGGCGCAATTTGTCTTCATTTGTTTGTAGATAGATATTGATTGCATATATGCAAAAATTCCAAGAGTTTCGTAAAATTGCGCCACACCTTGGACCCACATAGATATACAAAAAAAATAAAACTGTAAATGTGTGCGCGCTCGCGCAGTGTCCGCTGTCAGTTCTTCCGTTAGCAGCTGTTGCAAGCGATTTCGGCGCTGTCTACTTATTTCCATGCGGTTCTTTTTCTCTCTTATTCCGTTTCGGTTCGTTTTGGGCTTTATTTATACTCTTTCAAAAAGTATATAAATTTTTAAAGATTTATATGTAAATTTTGATATGTAAAATAGCTAATAGTGGCACCCGAAAGTCTGTATTCAACAGAGCAAACTCTTAAGAGAACTGTAAGCAATGTGACCAGACTTTATTTAAATGTAGCGCCTAAAAGACGCACCAAAAGCGCTGCTAAGTCCACACTAGCACTATTCCTTTTCTTTAAAAGTACTTCCAAGCAAGGGTATAAGGACATCGCTTCTTTTCTTTTGGTTTTCCTCCTTTTTTTTTTTTGGCATTTCTCAAGTTGACAACGCTGGTCGTGGAGATTGCGATTGCGATCGCTTGCCCCATTTTGTGGCACTTGTCTCCCTCGTGCCCGGTGTCCCGGTTTCACCCGAAGTTGTTTCTGGCTTCTCTCGGTCTTTGCTGTTCGCTGTTCTCCACAAAAACAACAAAAAAAGAAACAAAAAACGGACATCGACATGGGTACAAAAAAATGTTTTTGTTTTTATGTTCTGCAGAACATTTTCGCTATTAAAAATGACACTCGCACTCGGACGATATAACATTTTTTCGTAATGCGATATATGTGGCCGTTTACTCCGCTTTTAGGGTCAGGTCGTCGTGTAAATCACGTAGCGGATATGGGAAGAAGGCGAGAACGAGCAGCAGCAGCAGCACACATTTATTAGATGCCCAAGTGCTGTCCATATCGCTCTTTCGGCCCGGCTTTTAATTGTGTTTCTAAGCCAAGTGCCGAGACGCGCGACCTTTTCCAGGCCCCCGAACTACGGTTACGGTTCGGTTTCATCACGGCTCCATCCATAAAAGCCGAAAAGGCAGACAAAGTGTTCCGTGTGGGTTTCATAACCCCCCCGAACATCAGACCAAGCCCAGGCCACGTTTTTCGCGGATTTCCACGAAGCGCTGGTGTAAACACATTTTCTAGATCCCCAAAAATTCGGAAGAAAACGAAAATGTTTCCAAGTTTACGAGGAGTTATGAAATATTTTTGCTGGCATTTAAATTTAAGGGTTTTTGTTTGGCGTGGAGTTAGCTAACTGTGAGGATAAATCCTTTCTTTCTAAAGTAGGGTTTTAAGGGTTATTATTAAACGAAAGGAAATGACTAAGTTCAGGTTAAATTTAAATTACACTTTAAGTCTATCAATTCTTATTTATCCTTATACGAATAAGGTCGAAACTTCTAATAATAACTATTAACCTGATTATAAGTCCCATATATAAATATGAGCTTTAAAGGATTGTTCTTCAACTATAGAAGTTCAACTATAGAACTTCAAGTTAAATTTAACTTCAGATTAACTATTACCATGAGGATAAATCTCCTATAAATAAAGGATACTTTTCCCATTTTAACTCATTTCGCTTCCCGGCTCCTCTTCGACACCTTGTCCCAGCTGGAGACTTACCTCCAGGCTATGTCACCTGCCGAAGATTCGTGGCTCTCCTTCTCGCCCTCACTCCGATAGTAGCTATAGATGGGATAGGCGCTGTTCTCCGAAGGATTAGGAGGCAGTTGCTCCTGCTGCTCGCTCAACTGGATTTCAGCGGCAACGGCCTGCATCAAGCCAGCGGCGGTCAAGGGAAGATGATGCTGCAGGTGATGGTGCTGATGATGTTCCTGCTCCTGCTGGTGATCCTGATGGATCAAACCCAGACCCTGCTCCTTCACCGCCTCACTGGGATGGTAGTAGTGATGGTGGAGTAGCTCTTGATGCTCCTGGTGATGGGGATCGCTCTGGGGATCCAAGCCAAAGCCTCTCCTATTTTTATAAGGGGGTTTTTAAGCTCAAATTTTTCGTAATTCAAGCTGGGCGTGGCAAAGAGACAGTCGCAGACAACGCCCATGTGCGTGCATTTGGTTTTTGATTTTTTTCTTTTATTTTGGCAATCGATCGGATACCGCCAGCTTCGGCATCATTAGCATTTTCATTTCTATTTATTTTCTATTTACATAATCAATTTCGGGCCAGGTGCGTCTGTCTGATAATATCGCCGGCCGAGTGTGTGTGTGTGTCTTCGTCTCAGTTACGGATTTGTAAGTTTTGCGGCAACTTTTTACTGCTTTCGGCATCGGAATTGATTCGTTTAGCGCTATTAGCGCCATCAAATGAAAACAAAAACGGGGGAACCGAGGAAAAAAAACCTACAAAGAGCGTTCCCCGAAAAAAAGCGTCAACTTTTTGTTAGCACTTCGGGCAACGCCCCTTTGCCGCCGCCCCTGGACTCTGCAAGTGGTCCGCAGCAGCAGCAGCCGAGGCCGAAGCCTGCTGCCAGCAGCAGTTATTCACTAATTATTTATTTCCCATGAAGCTTATTTTTTTAGCTTCAAAGTTAAGCCACTCGCAGAACGCAAGACGCCGGGGTATAGCTCATATTGGCAGATTTATGTAACAGGAAAGAGGAAGTGGCTTCCGGATGCAATCGTTGCATTGAAATTCTCAATCTAAATCCGTCTTAAGCAACACCCAAGTCTTGTTAATTATAAGAGTAGGAATTAAGATATTTTCTTGGGGTTTAATAAATTTTTTTGAGGCATTTTGGTACTCTTTTTGAAGGCAAAATATTTTGGGAAGTTAAATCAAATTTTAGAAGATAAAATCTACTGAATTATTATTTTTTTAATTTAATTTTCTTTCTATTTAAATTTTAAAGTAAGAACAAAGTCATTTTCAACATTTAATAATTATTTTGAGGTATCTTTAAAAGCCAAATATTACTAATCTATTATCCATTTGCAGCTAGTTTTCTTTCTCTTTAAAAAAAAAGAGTAAAAAGGAAATAGATTTAAAAATTATTTGTAGTTATTTTTATTCTCTTTCAAAAGGCAAAAATATTTATAAGTTTGTTTTCAATTTTAGACTTTAATATCATTTAATTTTGTATACTTTCTCGTATCATTTTCATAGCTAAGCAATGCAATTATTTCGTTAAGTCATGCTTGCTTTTAATTATTGCGTTAAAGCCCTATAAACATGCCATAAAATGGTAATTAAAATTGTAAAATTAATTGAGGTAATTGTTTATTTACATATTTCAATGTATGTTTCGATTTATTAACTTGAGAAAGTAGTAACAATTATTCAAGGAATATTTTCTAAAGGAAGATCTTTATGTTAACATACAAGTTTCAAAATAAAAGATCTTTAAACTAATTAACTTGATTTTATTATTAACAAAGATGACCTAAATGCCATAAAATTAAAAAAGTTCTTTAAACAAAAGGCTAAGCTAATATAAAATTCCTTTTATATATTTTGCCACTAAAAATGCATTAAAATGTATGCTTCAAAATCTTATTAAAAGAGT
This sequence comes from Drosophila auraria, assembly GCA_008042615.1. Classification (NCBI taxonomy): domain Eukaryota; kingdom Metazoa; phylum Arthropoda; class Insecta; order Diptera; family Drosophilidae; genus Drosophila; species Drosophila auraria. The sequence continues at coordinate 39,507 of VNJW01014829.1, read as the reverse complement.
ATCTCCCCTTCAAAAGAGTATCTTGATTTCCCAAATATTAACCCATATTTTCGCGCTAAGTGCACGGATTGCGAGCCTGTGATTAGGCCAACACCTCGGCTACTCGGTCCAGCCTCTTGGGGCGATTCCCGCAGAGCCTGGCGATTGTGCAACAAGTAGCGAGCGTTTTCGCGAAAACAAAGCACAACAAAGCGCAGGGGACAACCCTAAAATATATGAAAATGGCAACCCTGCTGGGCACTTTCTGCCACCTGAATTGCGAAAAGAAGTACAAAGTTTAAGCTCTAAGAATGGAAAAAGTAGGCAGGACGCTGTGGCTGTGGTCTCGATCGCAATCGGGAATCTGAATCTGAAAGCCTGGGAAGTGCTGGCCCAAGGCAAGTGATCCGCGGAAAAGGAGGTAACCAGTTTACGGGATCTGCGCGGCAGCTGCCGCCTTTGGGATTACCAAGGAGCAGCGCAAAGGAAATCCCAAGCAAGGACTCCGCGATCGTAACGGCCAAGGAATCATTATTATTGATATCGAGGCAGAGAAGGAGAAGACAACGCCGCCTGCTCGGACACCGTCCGAGAGAGATAAAGGACGAGCAGGGGAAACAAAGCGCCTAATTTGCATAATGCTTTCAGCCAGCGGAGCTGAAAAGGATTCGTTCGGGATTCACAGGACACGGGAGTGCTTCTCCCAAAGTCCGGAGACGTTCCTTTTCCTCCTGGGCATTTGTCACGGCCGAGTGGCTGCGCCTTTGTCATTGTTTCTCAACGTTGGACATCGCACCTCCGGCCCATTCAGACCGCTGTCCGGTGCAGCCACCCCTTTTTTCTCTACCAGAGGGTCCTGCGTCCTAGGTCCTTCGTCCTGCTTGCTGATTTGCATAAGATCGGAGCGGACAGCTCCGAGGGACTTAGGTAAATCAAGGGCCAAACTTTTCAACCCCTTCTTCGCCGGGCGATCGATCGCGAGATGCTTGTCTGGCGCTGCTGGAACAACAATAACAAATGTAGAAATGCCGCGGCCGAGGTCCATTAATTGTTGTCCCTTCGGCGGCGCATCCTTGCGGCATCTGCTTTCTGCTTGTCGAGATTACTCGGACCTCGTGAGAAACCTCTCAAGATTCTGATTGGGAAATGGTAACCCAGAGCCAGCGAGCGCGCTTCACGCAGAGAAAATTATCAACTCTTAGGGCATTATTTTTCGTTGGTCGCTTTGTTGGTTTCTTTCTTTTATTTTCTGTCATTTTACTTGGTCTTTCTTTTTATTTTTCTTTTCCCTGTTTTGTTTTTTTTGGTCTGTGTCATTTACATGATCATATTTTATGCAAATGGCCCCGGGGTTCGGGATCGGGAGTTTGGTAGATCGGGAGGAGATGCGCGGTGCTGGCGATGGCCAGCAGCGTTGCCCGGGCGTGGGCAATAAATTTCTCATTCGTATCGCATTAATTACTACAATATTATCAGCGCAGATACAGCCGAAAGCCCAAGCTATACACAGATACTTCGATATTATATAGCATATTCAACAACGATATACAGTCGCACAGTTGCTGCCATATTGGAAATGGGAGATACACCCCAGCGAGAGAGGAGGTGGCACGGCGAGAAAAAATTTATTCAATGAAAATATAAGATTCCTACAATTTATTTGAATTTTTAAATGGCAACTTTTGGGCTTCTCAATTTGAAATTAAAAGAGGAAAACAATTCCTGCATATTTATAAAATATCAAAATATTTTAAGAAATTTAAAAAAAAAACCCTGATAAAAAATTATAAAAAAAAAAATAAAGATAATTTTTTTTTTTTAATAAAAAAAACTTAGATCTGCAAAAAACCTATAAGAATGTTGGTACCAAATTTGGTAGCTCTAGCTCTTATAGTCTCTGAGTTATTAATGATTATGTTAACGGACAAGCGGTCAACGGACAAACGGACAGACGGACAAGGCCAAATGGACTCTCCTGAAGAAGCTGAAAAATGCTCAAGCATTGAAAATGCCTTCTTCTGAATCGTTCTAATTCAATTTCTTGAACATTTCCCAAAAAAAATATTAATGCAATAAAAAAATATTAAAGAGGACCATATATTTCTCCCAGTGTACCTTTTAGAGAGACCTTAAGAGAGATAGAGAGGGAGAGAGACTGAGCATTCCAAAAGCTTAGCTAGCAAGCTTATAAAAGTTACACAATCCGTAGAAGCGAACACACACTCTTCAGATCCTTCAACGCAGAGACACACACACACCTCAGAGGCAGGCTCCAATATCACAAACTATATAATTGCAGCCAGATAATGCCAGCACCTGGACGTGATCCGTGATCCGTATCTTTGCCTGCCGGATATATCTTTTGTACCGTGGCTCGGACATCCAATCCGTGTATGATAAAGCATAATTCGTAGTGCTCGTGGCCTCCTGCATGGTACTAAAAAAAGGAGAGCCTCTTGCGATTCACAGATCGATCACAGACTGATAAGAACTACTGATAACACTTCACTTCATTTTAAAGGCAATTTCCATAAACACTTTAACGAAAATCGAAAATCGAACCCCGTACGAGATCGAACCGCGACCGAACCGAACCGAAAGATACTCAGATAATTTAAGTTTAAGCCGATTACGCGCCTTCTCGGTTCTTTCGGAAGAACAACAACATTAAAGAACATATAAACAAATGTGGCTATATGAAAGTGAGCCTATGTATGCCGCACATATGGCTATAAGCATATATATGTATATTTAGATATATATATAAACTTGATGCTGTTGTCGACCTTGTGGCTTTTCGATATCAACTGAAAACCACTTTGAGCGTTCGATAAACTTGTAGCGCCAATTCAGAGTTTTGGAGTGGAGCGGAGCGGAGAGACTAAAAATAACAACAAATGAAACAGCAACAACAAAACAAGCAACAACAAATTAAAGCAAAAGCAACAACAAGCCAAATACAAGAACAACAGGCGACACCGTCGAAAGCAGCGTATGAGACGCTCAATTGTGTTAACATGTTTCTTTCTTGTCTCCTCAACGTCGTCTCTCTCTCTTTTGCTCCCTGTATCTATATCCCTCTCTTTCTAGCCGTGTATACCCCTCTCTTTTGCTCTCGAGAGCCTCCTTCTCTGTCTCTTTTAGCTGCAGGTAGACTGCGCAGGTGAACAGGTTTGTTTTTGTATCAAAATGTCCAAACGCTGTTGCACCTTTTAATATTAATAATAATAAAATGAGAAGCAAGAGACCAAAAGGCAATAACAACAACTAGAAAATTTCTCTGATTAGCGCGGAGACTAGGAGATACTCTTCCTTACCGTGGCTTTTGGGAGCCATGTACTATGGCTCATAAAAATACCTTTGAGGGAATTGTATTTAATTTAAGAATATATCAAAGAAGGAGAGTTAAGGTTATTAAACAATGTTCATTTTAATAAAATAAGTCTTAATGAGATTTAAGGTTTATTTAATAACTAAAAAAATATATAAATAAACAAAAACAACTTTAAATGATTTTCAAGACTTCTTCAATAAATAAAAAAATTGAATTAATGTGTTTTTTCCTCTAAATATACATATACGAAATTTATAATATAACTAAGGTTACTTAAACAAAATATTAATTTAATTCATTTAAATAATGCCAGAAGTGGAAAAAGAGGTTTTTTTTAGGGCCAGGGTTTTTTTTTTCAGAACTTATATAAATTAGTATTTGCCGTAAAAAATCCTAAAATATATAACGTAGTATCTAAATCTGATTTAAAAATTTAAGTTATAAAAATAACTAATTTTTTCCACATGTTTTTTTTTCTTTTTTTTTTTTTTGTTTCATTCATTTACTAGCCCAAAAGATTTATCTGTAAATTATATTTAAAATAAAATTATATTATAATTAATAAAATATGAAAAATAAATTATCTATTTTTTTTATTTAAAATTTTTTATTTTAAGTCAAATTCCCCTAAAAAACCCATGTACTCAAACCCCCAGAAAGCGTATAGAAATGCTCCATTTGCAAGCGCATGCGTGACAGTGACTTGGGGTCTCTGTGTGTCACTGCCCGCCTCGCCGCACCTCCTTTTAGGCTCCCGGAGGCTGTGAAACGGCGACAACAGTAAAAATATTGAAATATTGTCAATCAAGGCGGCTAACACGGGGGACAGTGTCGGGGATCGAGAGGGGGAATCGAATCGTGGAGAGACAGTCGTCGCGTTCTATCCAAACGATAAGAGCCACTAAAAGTGTCGCTATGCCGCTGAACGAAAAAAATTAAAATAAAATAAAGGAGTAGTAAAAAGCAGGGGGGAAAAAACCAACCAAAAAACGAGCAAAAATATATGTTTTACAGCTCAGAAATTTAATATGAGCGGCTAAAGTGAAAGTAAGCAGAGATGTGTGGGCATAATATACTTTATAATATATATAAAGTATATATAACTCGGCTCGTGAGAGTGCGAGTGACCGCGAACACTGTCATATCAGAAGGCTACACCCGAAGGTTATCCTTGTGTATGGAAATTTCACAAAATGCATTCATTTTCGCACAATTTGTGGGGTTTCCGCGTCTCGCAACAAGGAAAAGGGTAACCCGCCTGCACTGAGCAACAAAATTGGGGCTAAAAGTTAATGGAAATTTACCAAGAACTCCAAATATAAATATATATATTATGACTAAATAGGTTGGAGAACTTTAAGCCTTGGCAAATGTCAAAGTTAACATTTTCGGTGGAAGAACACACGGCGATATTTCGTCATTAATTATTATTAATTTATTTTCATGGCCATCAAATATTATTGCACTTTAAGCTTGACTTGAATACGAAATTTGTTTTTTAAAAAACTCTACGTAGGAGATTCTAATAATAACTCTATCAAAATGTCAAAGGGTAATTTGTATAAGAAAGGAAATGCAAATTTCAGTATTCAGCGTTTTATGACGTCGTTATCAATTTAGAGATATATTTTATGGATTATGGATGGTCTGCTGACTTTTAGCAAATTATTGATTGACTATAATAGTAAATTTTGCCTCTCATAATTAGTTTTAAATCAGAACGAATTTGCAACTTAGCTTCACACTAAAACCAATATATTTTTAGTACCCTAATTGAAGATTTCCCAACTTTATTTATGTAATCCCGGCAATTGTTTTCCGTCTCGCATAAAACATTTGAATTGGCAATTAATGAAATTATATATATGTATATTTATGGATCCATGCCGCCAGTAGGGGTGCGGTTGCATAAGTCTTCGTGCGGTTAAATAATGGAAAAGTGCATAAACAATAAAACTGTTTTATTGCTTAAATGGCGAGAATAGTAAAAACGTAAAAATCGTACATTGCTTTGCACTCAACTCAACCGAATAATCTGGCTAATTCGGGGGGATCGTAAAGGCTTTTTTTATAAGCCACTCTCAGCCAGCCTCGAGGCTGCAATTGGCTAATGCAATTTTCTGGGGATTTTTTTCGCTGAAGCTTTTTGACATTTGCAGTTTTTTAATGAAGCTTTAAGCTTGGGGAAGGCGTTTCCCGTTGGAGAGTGTTAACTTTTTTATTTTTCTAAGAAATTAAATCCAGAAGAAAGAAAAACCTTATGATTGTTTCGGTAGTTAGACATCTTTCTTCACCAGAAATCATTTTCTCGAACTTACTCCGCATCAAAAGAGCTTATTATCACTTTCATGCTGGAAATGGTTGGGAATTCTATGGTAATTTCTGTCAAAAAGTTAATCTTTTCACGGAAAAAGGTATAAACTTACAATTGTTTCGGAAGCTAGACAAGCTCCTTTATCAGAAATCATTTTCTTGAACTTACTCAACATTTAATGTGCTTCAAACTAATTGGTTGGGAATTATAGTGCAATTTAAGCCAAACTTAGTGGGAAAGCTTTTTCTAAAAAGCTTTAAAGCTCTTCAAATATGGTTTTGTGATTTTTTTTTATAATAATTAAGGATAATAAAGGTATTATCCAGTTTCTTCTTAACAAAAGCTGTAATTGCTTTAAGAAGTCACAATGAGCCTCGATTTCTGTGCACCTTTAACCCATCTGCTCCTAAGTGAAACCCTGTTGCATGGTGTAAATTAAGACGCTGCAAGGGATATGTGTTATGCGGTGACAGACAGACACAATGGAAAGGATGGCTCGAAACAAAGGTCAGCCGGGCCTTATATATATATATATACAAAATACCATACCCCCAGCCCCAAAGCCATCCCCAGTTCGATCTGTCTCTGTCGCCGCTTTAATTTGACTTTAATGAAAACGTGGCAAGCCGAACACTTTTGGCAAGCAGACGTTGGATGTGGATGGAGACTGCGGACTGGGATGTGGATGTGGATGTGGCTGCGGACATGTCCTCAGCTGCTTATCATGGGGGCCAGCAAACAAAACAAACTGTACATCAACCGAGGCCGAGATCCAAGACGAGCCAGAGAGTGCGAGGCCAAAGCCAAGAGCAACACGCAAGGTCCACCAGCAACGGCCACATCTTCAACGGAGGCATGCCAAAACCCAAACCCAAACCGAGTCGGAGTCGGAGTCGGAGTCTGAGTCCGAGTCCAAGTCCGAATCGAAGACGGAGACGAAGACGACGTTTGCTCGGTCCATATGCGGAAACGCAATTTTGTCGTTATTTATGGACCTTGCCGCGCATGCAACATGCACGCCGCGTTGGCCAAAACCAACCAGGCGATGTTGCTGTTGTTTCTGTTGCTTTTGTTGCTGTTTGCTGTTGTTGCAGATGAAGCTGCTGCTGCTGCAGCCTCCGCTATAACAGGATGGGACATTGGCATTAGAACCATGCACTGAAAAAAGCAGAAACGGTTTCTGGGAACAAGATTTGTGGCTTAAAACGTTTAAGTTTAAATAAGGATAAATAAATTTAATGATAAAGAGATTTCTCAATAAGATTTCAATACATTTTACTTTGAAATAATAAATAATTTCACTTAAACCCATGATTACATGGGTGTAATTAAAAAAAATAAAAAAAAAAAGGAAGGAAATCAAAAATTAAAGTTTGCAGACTATCTCAAGGCGCTAAATACAAATATTCCTGTTGATTTAAACTTATTTTACTTCGAAAATATTCAGTATTTTATTTAAACCCATGATTCCATAGGGTGGGGTTTTGAAAAACTTTAAGAAATGGGAAATTTGACTTTGAAGGCTATCTCGAGAAATAAATATAAACCATTATAAAGAGATTCATGTATCAGATGTAGGTTTTAACTTGTTTTACTTGAAAATAATAAATAATTTAATGTAAACCCATGATTACTTAGGGTGTGGTTTCAAAAGCCCTTGAAATTATCAAATATTTAAGGTTGTGGACGATCCCAAAGGATAAATATTATCTTTTATTTAGAAATGCTCGATTATTTTACAAAAAACTCATGATTACATAGGGTTGGTTTTAGAAAACCCTTAAAAAAATCCGAAATTTGAGCTTGTAGACTATCGCGAAGGATAAATATATTCCATTAAAAAGATATTCATTAATGGAATACTGAATTCAAGTACCTTTACTTCACTTAACCCATGTTAACATATTGGGAGATAAAAAATATTAATTTCTAGATCCCTAGCTTTTTTTTCCTCCCAGTGTAAGAATATATAGAAGGAGGCCGAGGAGGAGATGCGATGGCTCTGCAGATGCAGATGCGATGGCGTTGCCTCTCGATGTCCGAGTGGCCGGCCGGGCCTTGGTGGCGATCCAAAAGATTCAAACGATCCACCGATCCAAGCGATCCAAGCGAAGCAACAACGATCCAAACGATCCATGCAGATGACGATGACTTAGTTGCTGCTGCGAGGCGGCACCTTGCTCAAGGAGGCTGCGCTTGCATCTCACCTCGCTAACGGTTCTCTATTAGATTAATTTATATTCAAATTTTTATTACCCGCGCATACCACACCGCCGCTCGGAGACTGCTCTAAAATGAATTGCCAGGCGGATCGGATGGGATGCGAGCAGCAGGAGGAGCTGGAGGAGAGCTGGGTTTCCGTGGCGAGGCTGGAACTCTGGGTGTTATTAGCTCTCGCCTACTTGCACATTCGATGCACGCCAGAATGCCAAAGTTGTGGCTGTTGCAGGGGCAGCAATAACGTATAGAATAAACAGTTACAACGGAAGCTGTCATTCCACTCGGGGGAATGGGAATCGAGGATGGAGCTAGGAGCTGGGAGCTGGGGGAGCTGCAAGCTGCAAGCTGGGGTTCTCTGCAGTTCTGGGAGCTTCGAGCATTGGGGAATGGCCAGCCATGATGAGGATGAGGAGGACTCCCGGCTTGAACTCAATGTTTGGGCCATGGATGGGGTAAAGCCAGAATGCGCTGGCGTTGCCGTTGCCCGGTCCCGGCCCGGCCTATCGCAATAATTAACAGTAAAATGTGCGCGCGCGCGGCGCAAGAGCGGTTAATTCAAATGCATGAGAAATGCAAATGACAAACATTGATTTGAAAGGACCAGAGAACCGCGCCAAGAAGCCAAAACTCTGCCTCTGCCTCTGCCTCTACCTCTGCCTGTGTCCCCAATTAAGATGTTGATGTGGTAACCGACCAACAGACCCACTCTTCTGGCCGCCATGACGAGGGCAATTAGTCGAGATTTATGTTGCCGATAGAACAGCGCTCCAAATGAATACATCTAGTTGTGATGTGGGCTCAGGGATATCGTATTATATGTAAATCTAGGATTATATCTTTTGAGAAACTCTTGAGTAATTCTTTATATTTATTTGGTTTTTATTTCTAGGTTACTCTTGCTTTGGAGGAGATCGTGACACTGGAAAAGTTCATATACTAAAAGTTACTGAGACGGTAAGTGAAATTTTTTGTATTTTATATTGTTGAAAAAATTATATAAGTTTAGTAAATGATTTCTAACCTCTGGAGCAGTCAGCAATTGATAACAAATGAAATGATAAAGTATTTTCTAGGAATAGCTCCTTAAATAAAGCCCTGTTTTACTCTTTAAAAGTATAGAGAAACCATAACAAGACTTGTCTTTAAGTTTTCCTATTAATGTATCTTATTATTTATAAAATACATCATTATGTTGGTGGTCATTTTCGGGAATCCTCTTATATTCTGAATTCACATACTTAGAATCCTCAAATATCATGAGTTCTCAAGATTCTTTTTCAAATTTCAAAAGCTTATTGCAAAAATACCTCCTACCAAGCAGGATACGATGAACCCTAAATTCAAGCCCTCCTAAGAGTCCCAATTAAGCCACTAATTAAGGGCCACAACTCAGGCCCTAGTAGGACACAAAAGGTAGCACTTGGCAGAGGGACCAACCCTTTGCCAACAGCTACTACGACGACCCCTTGTGAAGCTCAACGCCTTTTGTGGGCAATTACGAGTACACAGGACCAAATATTGATATGAAAAAGGGGTCACTTAAAAGCTTATTTTATGCAAAATATTGATAAGAAAAAATGTATATGCCTCTGAATTTCAAATCATTTAAAAAATATGTCTAAAAGTATGCCAAAAAATATTTTAGGTATCAAAGTCTTGGTAAATTCTTTGACGTTTAATTTTGTAGCATACTTTTGGGCACTTTTTAATAATGATTTTAAATCGCTAGCGATTTTTGTTAAGCCTCTTATTTTATTATATTTGCAGTGGTGATCCTGTGTATAATTTGTTTGAATATTTTGGTGAAAATTTATCCGGACTTAACATGAATTTAAAAAGAGTTAAAGCAACCAGAAATTTTATTTTTGGACCCAAATTCAGGGTAAATTTGTGGTGTGCGAATTTGTAGCATACTTTTAGGATCATTTTAATATTGTTTTAAAATCTTTATTTATTTTTTTCACTTCTTATTTAAGATATTGTAAAAAGGTAGTCTTTGTTATAGATTTTTGTAAAGTGCACTCACCTCTGCAGATGCTCCTCCACGCCGGCGGGCAGGGCGCCATCGGCTACGATGTAGACAGGCTGCCCGCCGGCTCCAGTGGCGGTGGCGTAGGGAAGTCCAGCCTGAACAACCACTTGGCCGTCGGAGACCAAGCTGCCAATGTCGCCGCCCGAGTAGATCTCGAGACCCTTCTGGTCGGTGGTGGAGTAGATGACCGTCTTGCTGCCGTCGTTGTAGATCAAATCGATGTGCTTGTCCGTCTGGTAGAGGTCCGGATCGAGTTTCTGGGGCACTGACAGGTGGGGCAGCTGCTTGACCACCCCGTTCGGGTCGGAGGTGGTGTAGATGATGGACCCGCCGCCGGCGGCTGCTGCTGCTGCTGCCGCGGCAGCCGCATGCTTCTTGTGGTCCTCGTAGATGTCCGCCTCCGTCTTGATCACGTTGCTGTCGTTGCCGCCGCTGTAGTGCAGCACGGAGGCATCCAAAGGCAGCGGCGAGGTCTGGTAGACATTCCCCTGGCCATGGTCGTTGTTCATCTTCTGGGCCTGGTTGTACATCGCGGTGGCCACCGCATTGTCGTTGGGCATCAGCTTCGAAGGGTCGCTGACGATCCGCGTGAGGATGTGCTCGCCGGCCTCGTTGCGCGAGAGGATGTGGTGTTCCCCGTTGATGATCTCCCGCGAGATGATCTGCTGCTGCTCGCCATTTGGGCCGACGACGCGGATGATCTGGTTCTCATCGAACTCGATCTTGGCCAGCGGCTGGTGCTCGGTCTGCTGCTGCTGTTGCTGCTGCTGCTGCTGGGCCTGCTGGTTGCCCATTTGGGCGGCAATCCGGGCATCGATGGCATGTCCCTCGTCGGAATTGCTGCCTCCTCCGCCTTCCGGCGGCATCACCACCTTGGGCGTCTCGTAGATAAAGACGGCCTCCTTGTCGTACAGCTTGGAGTTGTCCGTGTGCAGGTCCAGCACGTTGACGTTCGTCATGGTGGCCAGCTCCGGCTGCGGCGAGTCCGGCGATCGGTGCATCGTGGTCAGGAGCGGCACGCCGTTGGGCGCCAGCGGTGAGCTGTTGTTGTTGTTGCCTCCTCCTCCGCCTCCTCCTCCTCCGTTGTTGCCGCCGCTTCCCTGCTGGATGGGCGACAGTGAGGCGTCGCTAAGGATACCCACGCCGACACCTACTCCCACACCGACGCCTCCCAGGCGGCTGTGCTGATGCTGGTGGAGATTATGGGCGTGATTGTGGCCGTGCGAGTGGCCGTGGGACAGCGAGAGCTCGTTGGACGTGATGACGCTCGTTGTGGCGGTGGATGTGGACATTATTCGCTCTGGATCTCCTCTCTTTAATCTGCTTACTGAACTAATTTGAACTGGACGGACGTGTGGGACTTGGTCTGGGTCTTGGCTTCCGAATTGCACTGTGACTTGGTCTGGTCATCGATGCCCGATCCTTGAGAGGTGGCTCGAGTTCAAGTTGGAGTTGCTTTTGCTTTTGCTTTTGCTGCTTCTGCTTCTGCTGGCAAGTATAAACATAATAAATATCACTAATCAACGGATTGATGGAAGGCACTTTGTAGTTCGTAGTAGTTTCGTCTTGCTCCAGTTCCAGATGGATAGTTTCTTTGTTGGATTGGATGATGGTTGGTGCTTCGTTCGTTGTTTCAATTACTGCATTCTATGGCACTAAGGAACTTCCTTCGCTTCGTTCTCAGCTCAGCTGTAATTAGACAAGAGAGAGACAATGGTCATAATTAGTACCGCATGTGGGAAAAAGATCTAGATTTAGCACAGTTTGGTTTTTGCGGAGTGACAGACAAAGTAGGATAAATATCTAAGATCTTTGTGGTTCAAATGTGTAAGAACAACAGAGAAAGGTGTAAACTGCCAAGTGATATAGGTAGTTATTATTATTAACCTGAGCTGTAGAAAGACTCTTCTTAATTATATTTTATTCCCATGAAAGTATGAAAGCTATAAACTCAAAAGGGAGATAAATACTTATTTGCATATTAGAATAAGACTTTTTTAAAGCTAACATAACTACAAAACAACCTGAATATCCCATATTTATTTATTTTATGAGTTTATGTATGCTTTTCTTAGGTGCTTCCTGAATTTATGTGATGTATTTCTGGTTAAAGAATATTAATACCTCGCTTTATTTCATAATTCAAGCATTGGAAATAATGTTAAAACTATTATTATGAGGAATATTATTTTGATTTCAGAAATTCGAACCAAATTTACATTTAATATTCATTGGAGCTTCTTTATAATTAATGTTTTTGCCTGCTTATAGAGTTATGACACTGCATTTTTGTTTCATGAAATAAAAAAATGATCTCAAGGAGCAAGTCACTTTTAATTAGCAAAACCTATGAAAAATTACAAGCTTTACAATATTTTATCCATTATATTTAGTTATATAGCTACTTAGTTACATATTTATTAGTTTATTTATTTATTTATATATTTATTTATTTACTAATTTATTTATTTGGTTCTATGTATTTCAACGAAACAATATCTTATAGATTAAATCTTTGGTCAAAAGTCAACAAGTTATAAAGCCAGTGTGACCATGCCCTCTGTACTAACGCAACAATGCAGTGTCATAGTGTCATAAAAATTTATTTAATAGACGGGAGCTATAATGTCTGATTAATAAAGTCAAAATTAAGGCATAACTGTTTCTCAAAACATAACTGCATACTTATTGTCTTAAAATAAAAACTGACATCACCTTTTATTATATTAAAGAGGTCTATTTAATATAATAAAAGGTGATGTCAGTTTTTTAGGGAACCTACTCTAACGTAGCTTTAACTAAGCTTAAAGCCACTTAAAAAATATAACTAACTTAAGATCTCTTTAAAAATAATATCGTAAATAAAATCCCATAATTATTCTTAAAAGGTTAACGCCTCCAAGCCTTGAATCAGCTACCAGTTGTCACCTCATAAAGCCCGCTAAATACTAAATACAGTGTGAATCATAAGCTTATGCTCACTAAAGGCATTTCCCATTTAGCATTCGACAGGCCCTTTGCCGATCACCTTTCAATTTTCACCTGTCGTTGGCGGCAGCAAAAAACACAATAAAAAGTGGCATCAGTCTGGCGGCAGTCTGCTTGGCGCCCCCCTGGAAGCACACCCCCGCCGCTGGTGCACACACTCGAAGAAAAAACGGGTTCAAACGATGAGTCCGAGGCAGGCACACACAAAAAACAGTCGGCAAACAAACAAACAAACAACAAAAGCGGAAAAGCGCAAAGGGGCAGGCACACACACGAAACACAAAACACAAAACAGCAAAAATACACACAAAAAATGGGAGGGAAGGAAAAATACAAAACAAAAAATAAATAAGTAACACGTGGCCGTCGAACTAGTTTGACTCCTTCGCAAATGTCAAACGTGTAACTGCATAACTCAGCGCGGTTCATCAGCAGAACAACAAAGCAACAAACACAACAAGGTAACAAAACAGGTGGAAGAAGCCTCGTACTGACGTCGACTGAGACTGAGACTGAGGCAGCGACCGAGGCAGCAACCATATTTGTGTGTTGTATTTTGTTTACTGTTTACAACGGGGCTTTGTGTGAAATTAAACACAGTCAGTAATACTTATATATATATAGTATGGTGGCAGCAGCAGTCAGCAGTCAAAGCAACAGCCAAACCAGTCAGTCCATCAGCTGTTAATAGTCCAGAATCCCCCATCTCGGCCGAGTTAGCAAAACATGTTTATGAGGGATTTTGAAACCGAAACCGAAACCGAAACCAAACCGAAACGCAGCCCAAACACAAGGCAACAACAACAACAGCATCGAGAACAGGTACTCCACACACCGGTAGCAGGCCCAAACAACAACAGTCTCAGAGCCAGTCAGCCCAGCCAGTCAGCTCCAGCTCAATCCTTGACCTAATCCAGAAGGCTGACTTTCTGGTTCCATGCCGCCGCCAGCCAGCCTGCCCAGGTTCAGGTTCAGCTTCAGCCAGGTCCAGGTCCAGGTTGGGACCAGTGCCAGTTCCCAGTTCCACCGATATTGTTGTTTGATGATAAAGCCAAAAATTGCTGCTGCCGCCAGAGTTCACACTGGCTGCTTGCTGCTTCGGCTGCCGCTGCTGCTGCCGCTGCTGGGATGTGGATGTGGATAAACTCGTTTGTCAGCCCAACCCGGCGAGTTCACGACGACTGACGACCGACTGGCTCCTCGCCGGGTTCCGTTAGTAGGTGAGGTCAGTGTCATGCGGCGGCGTGCGCCTATAGACTAGTTTTTGGCACTGACCACCACCATCACCTCCGGCATCCCACGCGGCCAAAGCCTCAAGAGCCTCAAAGCATGTAGGAAATTTTTTCATTAAACTTTAGCTAGAAGTTGAAGCAATTGGGAATATAGGAACTTGATATCACAAGGGTCTGCATACCAAATTTTGTATCTGTAGATCGAATAGGTCCTGAGATATTCACTGATAAGGAGTGCATAATGTTGCAAGAATATAATTATATACTAGGAACCCTTTTGAACACTTAAGAACAGATCTATATCAACTCAGATCTAATACAAATGATAATTAAATTATGTAAATCTTCCAAGAAATTTTTTAAGGATGGTAAAAGTTACTATATCCACTATTTCTTCGAAAATACTAAAGGTTTCTGGAATGTACTTGTGAAAACCATATATTCTTGGTTCTTTACTAACGGGTTTTGTCTTCTAAAATCATCTTTTAATATTTCTAAGCTTGTAAACTCCCTAAAAATGATGATAATAACCATCTTAAATTTATAATTGCTTCAAAATGCCAAATTTTCTACAAAATTCTCTCCCAAAACCTCGGACATCCGATCCAAGACCCCCTTCGACTTTCTACGCAATTCGAAAGGCAATTAGGAAACAATTAAAGCAACATCAACACCCCGGCTCACGAGTGATTCCAGCCATCGAACTGGGTCATCCGTGGTCATATCGTAAAGCCAAGACCAGCCACATCCATAGTCACATCATGAAAGACCCTCGGGGGATCTGTGGCCCGGACTTTCCAACTTGCCGCTTGAATGGACGAAGGTGGAGTACGGAGTGCGGAGTGCGGAGTGCGGAGTGCAGAGATGAAGGTGGATAGATGGATTCTGGCCAAGACCCATTACTCATACGGTGGGTGCCAAAAGAAATCAGCGATTGGCGAAGAAAAGCAGCTGGGCTTATACAGATTACCAACTCGAATTGGGAAGCGATGTGGAGAAGATAATCCCAATTAATCGTATAGAGGAGATTTGTGGCCAAGAAACGAGGAGAATATTTTGGCAAAATCAGCGTTGGGAAATTATAAATAAATTCAAATTCAAATCATTATTTATAGATAGAAATAGGCAAAGGTTTAGGAATTAATGATTAAACGTAATAACAGAAAATAACGTTCAACCTCTCTATAAAGTAACTACATCTTTTCCTTCTAAAAAACCTTTTCTAAGGAATTATTTTAATATAAAACTGAATTACAACCAATCAATACTTATCCAATCTCTTAAGATAACTTTTCCATTTAAAATTAATGTCTTATAAACATTTATGGCGTACTCCCCCGCAAATAAAAATACCTCTTATAATTACACTATATTATGCGAGATTTACAGCTATTCGATCATCGAAACTGGTATTCTAAAAAAAGCGTAGTAGTTACTAGGAAACTAATGGGCAATTACTGTATTGATTGGCTAAACAATAAATCGTAAACCAAGTTCAAACTTAAGAGAGAGAGAACACAGGCATTACTAGATCAGATCACTATAAAGAAATCTTTTGCAGCGAAAGCTATTTGCATATTTATAGCAACAGCTACCTTGATCAATCTGAATCTAATGCAAGTTTCCTTGAAGGCAAGCCAGTGAGATAAATGTAACTTATAGAATTAAAATAGATTAGATTTAGATTTTTTTAAAAAATTTCTTACCAACATTTCGATCAAACCCCTGAAACTGTCCGCCCACGATAGCTTCTTGGTTTCCAAAGACTCGTAAAAAACAATCGTGTATTAACTACATGTTGTAAATTAACCCTCTCCTTCGACAATTATAACCAATTCTTCCCCTGAGATTCTATCAGTTTGGAATCATGGCCACATGTGAACATATAAGCCCAAGATCGGACAACGCCTACAACGAGACCTTATGGTCCCGGGCTCCCTATTATCCAGCCACCACCTTTTTCCCCTTTAATACCAACGATCTTAGATACGTAGTGAATACCAAAAGCAATTCCATTTCCAATCCCATTAAGATTTGACATAATTTGAAATTTGGATTTTACGTCTCCTCTACCTTACTTAGGGAGAATACGGTGGAGAGGCCAGAGGAGAAGAGAAGAGCGAAGAATAGCGGCGGCGAAGACTGGGGCGGGGAAGAAAAGACAAGAGAAGAAATGCGCAGCGTAACCCTAAGACATCAACGGTCAGAGTTGCGGGCATCAATAACCAAAGCCAAAGACTGAGACTGAGGCTGAGACCGAGGACTGGGAATTGGTAGAGGGGCACTGGGAGAAATTTGTGAAATTTATTATGGGTTTATTTGATAAAATAATATTATTGTGAGCTGCTTTAAATTAAAAATGGGTCTTTATATTTAATTAGGATTTAAATAATTAAATCTATAATAAAAAATAATTAATTTAAATAAACTATTATTGTGATATTTTTCATATCATTTTTTGTATTGTATATTTTTATTTTAAGCTTACATAGACCATTTTAGGAATTAAAGCGATTAGTGGGAAGCTAAAAAATACCTTTTTAAGATTAATATAATATAAAAATTAATTTTTTTAAAATTATAAAATTCATATTTGCTAGTTTTAGTTTTTATATAAAATAATAGTAATAACAAACAAATAAACAAAAAATAATAATAATAGAAAAATAACTTAAATTCCACTCCAATCAAAAGGTCCACCCTATTTCTCTCCCTGTACAATGGGAATGGGAATGGCAAGGGGCATAAAGACGAAGAGTGGGAGAGGGCTGGGAATGGCTATGGGGATGGGGGAGCCGCTGCAAGAGTCCGGGAGTCGGAGTCGGGAGTCAAGAAGGCCCGAAGAAACGAAGAAAGGCAAAGGCGAAAGAAAAGAAAAACAATAAACGTTAACACGAACACGAAAATAAAATAACTCTCTCACGAAGTTCCCCTTGTGGCCCGCGCCTGTATCTCTGTCTCTGTGTGTGTGCGTGTTTGTATCTCACGGCTGAAATGTAACCGTGTGCGTGCCCAGGTGTGTGTGTGTGTGTGCTGCGTAGATGTTCATTTTACTGTACCATAATCGCAGCCCCAAATTGATCACCATCATCGCACAAAAGGCAAAAAGACAACGAAAACTAAAAATCATAATAAAAAGAAGAAGCCAAAAAGAACACGAGAATGGGCTAGAATGAGAGGCCGAAAGTCCAGGGGGAAACGTAATCAGAAAACACACAGACACACCACACACACACACACAGAGACCGCGCAACATCATCGATTTTCGAACAAGAAAGCAGCGCAGTTGCTGCGCAGTCGACGTCCGAGAGGCGAAAAAAACACCTTTTGATCCCTTTTCGCTCCCACTCTGTTCTGCTCTTGCTCTCTGGCTCCCTCTTTCGCTCTCTCTGGGAGACTCTGGCCTCTCCCACTCCAGCACAGCATTGTTGGCAACACCAATACCTGTGCGCCTTACCTGCTGCTGCTGCTGCGCAGCGGCGACTTCGAAACAAAACCAAACAAAGAGGAATGTGTGCGCGAAAGAAACCCACCAGCAACAGCAACAACAACAACGGTAACAGTAACAACAACAGCAGCCCAGGCAATGGCAACAAAAACACCAACTGAGGCTGGGAGCTCCGAAAGACTAAGGCTACGGCTACGGCTACGGACGATGTCTGCACAACATACAGGGTGTCCACTGTACAGGCCATTCAACCGAAATAGTGCTTTCAATAAATAACAATAACGGAAGGAGTAATAAAATTAATTACCGAAAACTATAAATGAAATTGAAGCAGCTTTAAATTAAGCAACGGCAAAACAATTCTCATAATAACTAATATAAAGTATTATATCCATAAAATCTATTCAATCGTACCACTAAAATCACCTAAATACCTCATCCAATACTTATGAACTCCTTTAAATAAAATATTGGCAATAAGTAATTGTAAATTAATTAGAATTAGAATAGAAAATTCATATTATTATTAAAAATACTAACAAACATTTATTTCAGTATTATAGTTGTTTTATAAAAACCACATACAGTGCAAGAAATAAGTTTAATTATTATTATTATTTGATTATTTAACGAAAAAAGGTATCTAAACAACTGTCTATAGATAAAAGGAATTAAACTGTATTGAAATCTTCTCTATATCAGTATTTTTTAGATCAATCTCTAAAGAATACTTCTGCATCTTAACTCAAAATGTAGAAAAATTACCAGAAGATATTTAACTATTTTTGTATAATACTTGTTGGTTTTCATACATAAATCTAATAATACATAAGATTCGTTGCAACCTTTTTTCACATCTTAACTAAAGAATCTAAACAAAGTATAGATTAACTATTATTTTTATTGGCATCATTAAAAATCGATTTAAAGAGTATTTTTGAGTTGGCAACCCTCAGGGGTATTCCATACAATTTTGAAAGTGCACTTTAATTGTCCAAAAGTGAGCCATAAAGTGGTAAGATCCTAAATTCACACTTTTATAGCCTTCTGTTTGGAAATTCAGCTATTGTTTTTAAATCCCCAGTAAAGTCTGACCTTTATAAGCCAAAAATGCACAGAGAGAAGTTTATTTAATTTAATATTTAATATAATTTTCATATCCTTTTAATCTATGAAATGTTATTTAAATCCAATGTGGCAAAGGATTACTTCAGTATAAAGTTTCCAATAATAAATTAATATAACTCCCAATTTGATATTTAAAACAATAAATTTAACATTTTTCCTCACATGTCATATCGCCTTTATATTTGATTAGTGTGACCTTACCCTCATTCAAAGTAATAAAATCATAGTATAATATATTATTTTTATCATCTTTTTCCTATATTTAATTAGATATTTCCCCAATTTGCTTTCTTTTCATATAAAAGGCAATTAAAGTAAACCTAATTTTATGTTAAATATTTGTTACCCTCCCTAACCACATTTTCTCACAGTGTAATCCCTGCCTGGGCCGACCAGGGCTGCAGCCTGATGCGTTTATAATTACTTCTTGGTAGGCTGCTACTCACTTTTGGGCCGTATTGTCCGGATCAGGATGCGGATTTTGGCACTTGGTGAGGATCTATGGCACTCGAGCGGGCTGGAACTGTGGAACGGCGGAGCTAGCTGTTGGAGGCTGTCTGGATCCGATCTTAAGTGTTGTTGTTGCTGGCGGTGGGCCGATGTTGTTGCTGCTTGTTTGTTGCTCGATGGTAGCTGCTGCTGGTGGGTGCACCTTTCGCCACTCTTTGTGCTGCTGCTGCTGCTGTTATTGTTGTTGTGCGTCTGCGGGCTTTTAGCCTGGCTCTCTGGGCCTTATGGCTTGCACAATGCCTGGCTTTTGGCCGCTTCTAATGCGCCACTCTTTGTGGTATGTGGAGCTGTTGCTGTCGCTGTGCTTGTGCTGGTGCCTGCTGCCTGTGCATTTTGGCTCAGCATTTTAGCAACATTTCGCCAATGATGCAGAGGGGGCTTTGAGGGGCTTTATTTCGGTTTTGTTTATTGTATTATTCACTTTAGTATTCACTTTAGTTTTCACGCTTTTTCCCGCTCGTTAAGCTTGTGTGTTTTGTTGGGGCTGCTGCGGCTGCTGAGGCTGCTGCTGCTGCTGCTGTTATTAATCACTATTTTTATTTTGAATTTTATTATTCGCTGTTCGCTCAGCTTTTCGATGGCGTCTCACGCACACACACTCACTCCGAACACTCAAAGCACACACGCTCTCCGAGAGACTGGCACACAGATACTGATACGGACACTCATACTCGCGCACTCGCACACACACACACACCTGGGGCTGTGAATATTTTTTCGCTTTTTTCAGCCTTCTCTTCCTCTTCGTGGCTCAAATCGTATCTGTGTTAGGCCCGCGCTTTGTGTGTGTCTGTGTGTTTTATTTAATTTCGAAAAAGTTTAAGCGCGATTTTGCTGTGTTATTTGTTATTTGTTGTTTGTGTTTTTCCCGTTTCACGCGGATTTAAGAGTTATATTTTTGGGTATCACTTAATTCGATTTATTCACTGGCGAGCCTCGGATCGGCATTAACTTTTTGACTTTCCGTGTGCGCGGAAAACTTGTCGTCGCTGTCGCTGGATCTCGGCTCTCGGCTATAATGCCCAAAGAGTCAATTGGAGATTGTTCAACTGTTGAATGTGCTGCTGCTGCCTCCGCTGCTGCCTCTGCCGGCGTCGCTGCCCGCCTGCTGGTATTGGTGGCAAGGTGCTGTCCGTGTGCGCAGGTTTCGCAGGTGAGAGAGCGCTCGATTATTATTGCTTTTTATGGTTTCATCTCTTTCGTAACTGATATTTGAGCGAGACAGCGACGCGGGCAGCGCTGGCAGCGCCACTCGAATTCATTCGAATCGATGATGTTGTGTCTCTACACTCCCAAACACACACACACACACACACACCTGTGGCAAACACAGGTAGCTACCCTTTGCGTGTGTTTTGGTGCACCTGCAGAGAAGGGCGCGCAGCAGCAAGGCACTCGGGCGCAGGTACAAAAGACTTAGGCCACGAACCTTCTGTTCGCTCAAAAGACTTAGGCAACGAACCTCGGAGATTGCCCTGCACGTGCGGCAGCGAGAGCGAGACGCAGCCACCCGCACTGCGGCTCAACCGCTCCTGCTTGTTCATTTCGCTGCTTGCATTCATTATCGAAAATTCGAAGTTCGCCTTTTCGAACTGTTGCTGTTCTTTCTTAGCCACTGTTGCCTTTGCTGCTGCCTTGCTGTTGTTGCCATTTGGCTTGTAAGCCGCCGTCGCGTGCAAGTGGTAGTGCAATTCAAGCATCAGGTAGAGAAACACACGCACACAGCGGCAGCGGAGAGTGAGAGAGGCACCTGGAAGAGAGAGAGAGAGAGCGCACCGCATGCCAAGAGAATGCACTGGGAAAAGTGGTTGCCAGACCGATGATCGATTACATTTTTTGGGTTTCAAGCGATTTTATTGATTGTTTTCTTAAATTAATATTTCGATTAAATGTTTTTATTCATTTTCTGAGCATTTTTACTTAATAAAAATATTTATGACTGATTTTAGATGACATTTTGCAGATGAAAGACATCAGAACGATAAAATTTATGGATTTTATTACCTTTAAAATTATAACCTCTTTTATCAGAAAAATTTTAATGGTTTAGTTAATTTATTTTCCACAAAAAAGGTAAATGTAAACTATTCCAAAAAGCTTTTTAACATTTTTAAAAATTCCAGCATCTTAAATTATATAAAAATTTATATAAATATTATTCTTTTATGACCCTCCACCCTAATTTTCCTCAGTGTAGCATACGTTAAATAGTTGGGCATGTACCACAAACGAATATAGCGAATACGCCGTGTAGCTGCCGCCACAGCCTCCGATCGTTCTGGCTCTCTCTGTCCCTCTCTCTTAATCCCCCTGGCCAGGGCCTGGCTCAGACTCCGACTCAGATTCGGATACGATTCTACGAGTACAACCTCGACAGGCGACGGCAATCAGCGCTGTGTCGTGTGGATCGCCGGACAATGGACGGACGGAGCTTGTGTGCTTTTCGCCGCGGCATAGGGTGTTGTGTCCCTCTCCCTCTCTGCCGCCCCCACTCTGTCCGTCTCTGTCTTTTGGCGCTGGCGCACGCGTGGATCGGATTTGAAGTTCAGTGTAGAGTTTACATCCCCGCGGAGGCGGTTCTCTACAATGTGTAGAATTTCTAACCTAACAAGGCAAATTTATAATTTTTGGTTATTAGAAAAATATATATTTAAATAATAATAAAAAGATATTAAGCGTATTTTTCGAATAGATAAATAAATATAGTATAAACAACTAGTAATGAACATGTTCGGGTCGTTTTATAAATAAAACAGCTCTTTAAGAGGTTAAATATATTAGTAAACATGCACTAAACCCGAAAATTTCGAATAAGAAATTTAAGAATTGTACAAAAGTATGCCACAAATTTTTGCATGTTGCTAAACTAACGGAAATGTATATTTTTTCGTAGATTTAACATTAAGTAGCATACTTCTGGGCACTTTAAAAATTAATTCCAAGTCCACAGTCCATATTTAATCGTAAATTCTGCATAGATCTCCTTAAATATCCTATTATTTTAATTTTTCAGGCAATCTGTCAATCAATTTCAATCATCAAACTACGCCCTCAATACAAAGTATTTTTCAATTTAAATTAAAGACGTACAAAAGCTAAATACCTTAGAGAAAATGTAAGTAAAAAGGGCCAGTAAACCCTTTTAAAGGTTTTCGAATTAATTATTTAATTTGATAATTGCCAGGACAACGCCCAAGAGTAGTAAGCAGGACGCGATAATGGTGGCCTTCATGAAGGCCAATCCTGACTTGGCCTCGGGCAATCTGAGGACCTTGCAAGCTCGCGACGCCAAGTGGCAGGAACTCCAGAAGAAGCTTAATTTGGCAGGTCCTCCAGTCAAGGACCTGGAAGGGTGGAAGAAGGTTTATAAAACTATAAATTAAAATAAATTCTTTCCTTAAATTTTTATTCCTTTCAAGGTCTGGAAAAATAAGAAATATCGGATACGACAGAGGATGTTAATAGACCCAAACGTCTCTCTCTCTGAGCTGGACGAATCAGTGGCTATTGCATGCGGGATGCATGAAGAGGGATACTCCAACAAAAACCGAAAGGGCGTTAAGAAGGAGCCCCTGGCCAAGGAGGAGTTCCTGTCAAAGAAGGAAGATGAGGAGAACGATTCGGAGGAGGAGAGGAAGCCTAAGCCAAAGCGTCTACGACTGAATCCAATTAGACCCTTGTCCTCTGACTCTCAGTACAATTCGGCTGCATCGTCCGAATCGCAAAGAGAGCCACAACCTATGTCGGAGATCCTAAAAACCCTTCAGGAGATGACAGCTCAACAGGCGAACCACTTTCGCTCCATGGAGACCCTCCAACTTCAGAAACTAGAAGTTTCTAAGGCCATGTCGGAAAATATTGCCAAATTGGCAAATAAATATTGTGAGAGGGCTGAAGAAAGTTAGTTTGAAACTAACCGAGGCTTTGAAAAAAGTAGTAATAGGTAAAAAGTCAGATATATCTTAGATGAAAAGATACATTTTTGTTCCTAAATAGTTGGTCATTATTTTTTTGTACAAGAAGTATTTTTTATTTTTAAATAAAATTCTTGAAATAAAGTGTTTTCTTTTAAAATAGGGTTACTGATGAAGGTGTGGCTCCCTTAGAAACAGAAGTTTGGCCAAAAACAACACACTAATCATGCCGCAGCCACCGTATTCCCCAGATCTGGCCCACCGTGACTTTTCTTGTTCCCTAAACTGAAGAGGCCCATTAAAAGACGACGTTACCCTTCGCTTGACGAGATAAAGACGGCATCGAAGGAAGAGCAGAACAAGATAAAAAAAAATGGATTTTTTTAAGTGCTTCGAAGATTGGAAAAACCGTTGGCACAAGTGTATAATATCTCATGGGGATTACTTTGAAGGGGACAAAATAGATATTCATGAAAAAATAAATAATTTTTGAAAAAACACAAATTTCGCGATACTTTTTGAGCACACCTCGTATGTTAAATTAGTTTTTTTTCCTTGACAAGTTCTTTGTGCCTTGTGGGACTATTCTAGAATAGATAATCCCTAAATAGTTACCTCTTAAACTTATAAAGACACTCTCCCCCCAAAAGTAGCATAAAATCCACTCTTCAAAGTTCGAATTTGAGTTTTATTTTCATGTTGGTTTATTGTTGCAATATATTAAATGTTTAAAACTAAATTTAGGCTTAGTTTAATCCTTTGTTTTTATTGATCTTGCCGTGTTTATGCATTTACTCATTAGTTGTTGATTTTTGTAATAAATTTTATTTATGCTTTTTAACTGGTCGAAACTTTTCACTAATGCTTGATTACGTTTGTTTTTGTTTTTTATTTTTTTCTTTGTTTTTTTTTTTGTACATATACGCTATGTAAGTAGTATATATATATGCATGTATCGTGTAGGTGTAGTAGGTGTAGCAGGTGTAGTGTGCGTGTGTAAAACTAATAAAAACAAACAACAATCGTATTAAACGTACTTATATTCTGCATATTCTGTGTTCTTTTGTTCTCAAAAAGTCTTATATATCCGTTCGTACTGCAAAGTAAGAAACCGAAGAGAATTCCCTTGCTCCTTCCAGGACATTGTCTAACCTGATTGCCTAAAATTAATTTAACAAACCATGGAAACTGACGGGGCCTTCGGTATCGATATTGGTTTCGAGCCTCCCCTGTATTATGGAGCAAAAGCAGTTGTCGAATTCTCAATTCCAAGTAGCAGCCTGAGTTTGAAGGACTAGAAACGGAAGCTGGTGAGTCTGAAGTTGGATCTTACAAAAAATCATAGCTAAGGGGAACTGGAAGATGCTTAAATGCTAGTAAAGTCAATGTTTGTGTTTGTTGTTCGTGGTTCTGGTTCTGGTGAGTTATGTGTCGATAGATGCATTAAAACTAGGCACACCAACTAGCTACGAATAACATTCCCCGCTCCCCGCAACGCATAGGTACACACAGGAATCGCTTGTACTTCTTTTTAAAAAACAACATTTTTGTGCCTCGAAAACACAGACAACCCAAGGTGGCAAACGGAACCAACTTAAGATCGAAAATACACATTGTTAACTTTTTGCCTAACTTCTCCTTTTTTTCACTTAAAGAACTTTATGTTTTCTTTGGTTTTGTATTTGTTTTTAGTTTTCAATTCGACAACTTTGTTTTTTGACTAAAATTTTAACATAACCATACTTTTGTGTTTTGCGTTTTCTTTTCTTTTTGTTTCTTTTTGTTTTTTATAATACTGTTGTTCAATATATATATTTTTAAAGTTTGTTTTTAATGCAGAAATGGGTTAATGTGAGAGGAAACTCTGGGAACTTTCGCATGGCTTTATATACTCGTATTATAAGAGGATATATCTCTTGCAAAGTTCTGTTTCTTTTTTTAATATTTTTGTTTTCTTTGTTTGTTGGCAGTGATATTGCGAAACGTTCTTCTCGACATCGAAATAATATAGTACACGTTAGTTATGCGTTTGGTTCCAGCTTCTAAGGGTTTCCTTTGGGTTATATTATGGTCTGTCTGGTTCCAGAGTACAGCTCAAGGATGGGACTTTGTAAGAGGACTCGATCGATCCTCAAGGGGCTTTATAAGAAAGTAGAAAGTGTTGTGTTCTTGCCGTCTGCTGTGGTATTTACAAAATGCTTCGATGTCATTACTCGTATGACCTAAAACGATTTCTTCAAAACTAGTCAAGTTAAATGTCTCTATATATCTGTATACATATATATGTATATATATATATATGCTGGTGTGTATATATAAGATTATAAATTTATGTAATACGTTTAAAAAGATTTTTTGGTTTCTTTTCTTTTGTTTTTTTGTTGGTTTTTCTGTTGTTTGGAAAAAGTATTTCTGTTTAAGTTTACTTATCGGTTAGCGGGTTCCGTAATCTTTGTTGCAATTTGATTAATACGTCTCTTAGATCACTAGTATTACAATAGATGCTATTTGCGTCGCTCGTTTCGTGTTCTCATGTTATCCGGAACCGCCTTCTTGGAAAATGCTTTGCTGTGGTCGCTCCTCTTAGTTTAAACAACTAACTCTTTGGTTTGTTAACGACTAGAACGTAAGTAGAGAAGATTCCATTTCGTCTGGGTAGTCCTGGGGCTGCGGACAAAACTGTTAAATGGTTCTACTAATGGATACATATTGCTTAGTCGATTGCCGCAGCCCTGGAGGCGGATGAGGAGGCGGAAACCGAGGCCCAGAGAAATACTAATGGAGAGCAACAACGGAAATCAAGACACCGGCTCCCGTTTGAGCCTCTCTAGGTGGGGCTATCCGCCTTGGAGCCGGCATTCGAGTTGTCTTGCAGTTGAGCGAGTGTCTTGAACTTTTGTGAGTTTAGGAATCTGTTGGTGAAAGATAATAAATTAATAACAATAAGATTTAAAAGGTAAATCCATTAAACTCACCTCGGATATGAGTCTCTGTGCATCAGTGTGTAGATCTGGATTTGAGCTTCGTCGAAGGTGTGCGTCGTGGGCTCGATCATGTTGCGGTTGACTATCTCGCGGACCCGCGAATCCAGCGACACCTCCCGCGGCGACAGTATCGAGATGTAGTCCTCGTAGATGAGGCGCGCCTTCTCCTCCACTACCTCCGGGCTGCCCTCCTTCTTGAGGTCCTCGCAGGCCAGCCAGAACAGGATGTTCTCCTCGCTGAACTCGCTGCGCAGGAAGTTCTGGAACACCTTACGACCGGCTGCGAGTGATATGAATGTGATTAATATCATAGAGTTCACTTGGGAACACACAAACGGCACTCACCTGAGCTTTTCATCAGCTTGTCGAAGCTCTTGCCCCAGCTGCGGATTTCCTCCAGTGTGGGTCTGGAAAATATATAAAGAATAATCTTCCCATATAAGGGTTATAGGTTTCCATTAAACTCACTGCTCGCCATCTAGGAATTCGGCATTAACGAGATCCCGCTTCGTGGGCGCATTTTCATCGGCATTCTTGATGGCCAGACTGCAAAGATAAGGAGGCGTGCTTGTTAAATATCGTTATATTTTGATTTTACAACCCATCAATCACCCTTTAAAGTAGACTACGATTTTATTCATCGCTGAATTGCCGCTCGGCGTGCCTGACTCATTTTTAACTGGCACAAAAAGTAGCATAAACGTGTAAATACGGTAGTCACCCGATAGAGTGGACACACTTTTGAGATAATGAAAGATGAACAGGTGATGTCATGGGGAAATCGGAGCTTATCTATGAATAATCGATATAAATATCATGAATTTGGTAAGGAGAGAAGAGATATAATGCATAGAATCTCGAAATAATGGAAGTATGCACTTTTAAAATTATAATTAAGACAGATAGCTAGAAAATTACGATTATGAGGATCAAATTTCTTTAAAAATGTAAGAAATGAAACTATAAGAAATGTCCCTCAGATCAAAAAAATTTTACCCTTAAAGGTCAATGCTCAGACCCGAAAGTAAGGTCCTTAAAAGGTCAATATTTTGACACTTCAAATATATTCCGCGCTAATAACCTCCAACTCCCATAATTAAGTGACATCTGTCACCTTACCGGGTGACCACTGTAGTTTGGCTAATGTCATATCGGTTTTGGGTTTCGAACACCAAAGCCAGACAGGGACAGCGCTAGCTGGAAGTGGAGCTAGAGCACTCGGCTTCGAACTTGACAAAGCTCCGTTATCTTCTCCGACTGACAGTTATCAGCGCCTACCCCTCCACTCCCCCCACTCACCATGTCCCGTACCTAATCAAAGTCACACAGCCGCTCTCACTTCATACATACACAAGTACACACGTACATACGGTACCCTGTACTTGTATAAGATTCGAATTAGATGTGTGTGTGTGCCTGCGGAATGGGGATATTTTTCGGGGCGCCCAGTTCTGGGTGCCAGCACACACAAAGGTGCGGTGGAGGAGAAGAAGGAGGACTGCGGGCTACGGACTGCGACAGGACTTTCGGTTTCATTCACGAAAACATGCAACACTTGGAGGAGTCGGAGTCCTCCGCGGAGGAGCCGCCACATACTTATTTATATTTGATTTGAAAAGTGCCCTCCAGAGAGCTTTTCGCTGCCCGACGACGCGTTGCCTTGCTCCCGGAATTGTGAATGAACGCGGGAGAGCGAGCAAGCGAGCCAAAGAGGCGCCTAAGAGCGAGGCTAAAGAGCGAGCACAGCAAGGAAGAGGCTCCACGTCCCCAACAGAGAGAGGGAGCCCGCGAGCTTTTGGGCCATATGAGAGTCGGCGGCATTGCCAGCTGCCACGAAAAAGGGCCACTTCCAATTTCAACTTTAATGTCCATGTCCGCATGTCGATTAATGAAGGAGGGATTTCACTTAAGACGTTTAACAAATGTTATGATTCTTTGACTATGAATTTAACCAGCCTTAGATTGTTTGAATTTAAAGACAAATGGAACAAAATATATGGTAGTTTAAGTTTAAATATGGGTAACAAGTTGTCCTAGGACTAGAGCTTTCTTTAAAATATTCCAACACAATCAGGGTTACCACAGAAATCTCTATAGATCTTAAACCTTTTAAAAAAGCACCCAAAAGTATGACATAAAATATTTTAGCTCCAAAAAATATTGTAATTTGCATTAATTTGTAAAGCATAGCACTATTTTTAAAACCGTCTCAATGAATCTATAATTCCCAACGAGTTCTGACCATATACTACATATTACTAACAGCACTTCATTCCCCATCCTAAAGTACTACTCAATTTGTTCGGGTGTAACCCACTTACCACTTGGCCCTGTTGTCACGGTTTCGGTATTGGTATTGGTTCGTTTTGGCATTGTGGTGGTCGAGCGTCGTCGAGTCAAGGCAGCGCGGTAACGAGAAAGAATTGATTTCGTGTCAGTGGATTGGAGCATGAGGACAAGTGGGTAACTATCACCAGGCACACTTACCAGGAGCAGGAGCAGCAACAGCACCAGCAGAAGCAGCACGGCTTCTGCGACTGCGGCCGCTGCAACGAGCCCGCGTTGGATTCCTGCAGCACATTGGACGTGGACCCGCCGCCGCCCACCGTGGGCGATACTCCGCCTAGGCTGCCTCCTCCAACGCTGCCGATGCCTGCTCCTCCTACGCCGCCGCCGCTTCCTCCGTTGCCATTCCCGTTGCCGTTGCCATTACCATTTCCGTTCCCGTTGCCGTTGTTGCCGCTGTTGTTGGCCCCGCTCTGCTGGGAGGATGCAGTCATGCCGCGCAGTCGACAGCCACTGGGCAGCTCAGAAACGGTGCAGGACATGCCGCTACCTGCAATAAGGCAACAAAACGAAACGTTAATAAGGCAGGTGAGTGGTTCTCAGGGGTATGGGGAGGTTTTGTTGGGGATTATTGGGAAAATCACAGTCACACACAGGGAAAAATTTCACCGGCAATTGGTCATCAATTAGGTAGCGTTCTTATCGGGAACTATTAGACTGCTTAAATGATAATAATATTCTTGATTTGGACATGTTTTCTATGTGATGAAATTAATTTTGAAGGCAGGTTATGTTATGAATAAGATTCTGATACAAGTAAAGCTGAATAGCTAGAATAAAAGCAAAAAAACAGTGTCTTGAACTGTAAAAAATAATAGGATCCCTCCTTAGGACTACAAAATCTCTTTAAGGCCTACAAAATCTACTCCTTAATACATAATCCTATAATAAACTAGGCCCATTTTGACCCTATATCAAGACTTAAAAGGTTACTAAGAACTTAAGAAAGTCTACGAAGGTTTATAAATAATTTCTTAAGGAACTGGATTAAATTTAATGTTATTTATATGATATACATATTGATATAATTAGACAAACCGTAGTCTGTAAACGGAAATCGGGTAGTAATTAATATCTCTTCAATCTTGAGTGCCTTGAATAAAGTTTACAATAGTTTGATCTGAATTTACACCTTTTAAAGGTTAAGAACTAGTGTTGGGTTGCTCATGAGTGAGGGAACAAAAAAGAGTTTTTCACCAAGGTAAGTGAGTGAACATGTTCCTTCCTATTTGTTCATTTTTGCTCACTTCTTCAGTTTTGCTCTCTTGCTCATTATTGTTCAGTTGATTACTTTTGTTCAGTTGTTTAACAAATGCTGTGCTCAGTGGTCTGTTATGAACAGTTAATAAAAAGGCAAAGAACAGTAAACAAGTGAGCAAGTGAGCAATGAGCAGTGAACAAGTGAACAACTGAGCAAGTGAGCAATAAGCAGTGAACAAGTGAGCAAGTGAGCAATGAACAGTTACCATGTGAGCAAGTGAGCAATGAACAAGTGAGCAAAATGAGTGAGTTGACTCTTTTGAAAAAAAAAAAGAACAAGTGAACATATTCACCCAAATGAGTAGTATTTACCCAACACTATTAAGAACCGACTTAGTACATCTTTATTATTAGTATTATTATTTATTATTATATTGTTTTGGGTTATTGCAATTTATCAATTGATAATAAGATTAAATAGTAAGATATTCTAAAATTAGGAATATAATCCCCAATAATGAAACTTGCCTAAAGCTCAAATCTTTTATTGCCTTCTATTATTTCTCG
Organism: Drosophila auraria; assembly: GCA_008042615.1. Classification (NCBI taxonomy): domain Eukaryota; kingdom Metazoa; phylum Arthropoda; class Insecta; order Diptera; family Drosophilidae; genus Drosophila; species Drosophila auraria. The sequence goes on along the minus strand of VNJW01014829.1, from coordinate 9,311 downwards.
CTGTGCACTTGCACTTATTCCAATTATTCAGGTTGTCCATATTAATTAATACTTCAAAAGGTCAAACAACTGCTCTATTTAATAATATCTACTTAATTATGGTGTGGTTTCGAGCTCATTTCATTTCTCAATCAATAAACCCTTCGTCAGTTCGTGATTCACTTTTTTCTTGCCGTGTCCTTACACTTACCTGCCCTTTGGAAGTTGAGGTTGACTCTGGCGGTGGCGATGGTAATGGAGATGGATCTGGAGCTGGAGGTGAAGATGGGCGCTGGAGATGGGTGGTGATGGTGGCGCTGCCCCAGCTGGCGGACCGCCCACTGCCACTGACCTGCCCACTCGCCCGCTCGCGCGACCTCTCTCTCTGCTGCTGCTTACTCTCTCTCCTGCGCTCGCTCTCCTTGGCTCTTCCTTCGCCTTCTTGGCGGGACGGTGGAGGGAGGAGAACGAGGCCGTTACGTATTTATGTTTTTGCTAATAATTTTTTATCGAAAGTTCCCACTCGCTCTCTGTCGCTCTCTCCCTCTCTCTCTCTGGTGCTCTTGATTTTAGTTTTCGTTTTGTTTTATTTTTTCTCAGCTTTTCCTTGGGGGATTTTACATGCCTTCTGCTTCTTCTTGTGCTTCTGCTGTGTGGTTTCTTCTGTATTTCCCAGATTTCTCGATTTCGGGAGTACGAATTTATGGAATTGCGGAAATATTTCAGATCAGGTAAGTAATCCTTGGGCAACTTGGTAACTGGTACTGGTAACTGGTCCTGATTGTGCTGGTTACTTGGTGCTAGCTCCCTGCTCTCCTCCTTTTGCTACTTTCGCGTGGGCTGATTTCGGTTGCTGGTGGTGGTGGTGTTGTTGTTGGTAGTGGTGCTGCGTATGGTGGTGCGCGCGGGTGGTGGCGGTGGCGCCTACGGCATTTACATTTACTCCGCTGCGGATTTACGGGCGGAAATCTATGGGGGCGAGAGATCCTATGGCCCCGTTGGCACCAAGGGGCATATTTCCACGGTGTTACGAAATTTATGAGCAGCTGGAGCGCGCTGCCTTTTATTTATTTCTTGTGCCCGTGCCCGTGGTCATTACACTGATGTGAGTGCGTGTGCACGCACCAGCATTGTTTGGTCTGACGGGGCGTATGCGTGATTTTTGCTGGTGTCGCTGATGTTGCTGCTTGCTGCTTGCTGCCTGTGTTGCTGCAACAGCTGCAACATGTAGGCAGCTAATTGCACTTCTGGTCGTTGCACTTATCACAAATCAGCTGCTGCTTCGCCTGCTCCTTTGTTGACCATCTCTAGCTATCTCTATCTCTATCTCATTGTTTTTGCTGCCCGCGAGGATTGCGGGGGACGACGTCGCGCTCGCTAGTATGCGTGTATGTATGTGTGTTTTTTGGGAGCAACCAACGACGAGTACATACGAATTTTTGCCACTAGAATTGGATTCGAAATCGGAATCTGTGTGTGTGTGTGTTTTGGTGTGCGTGTGAGTGTGCGTGTAGTGTATATTTTTCTTTTTTTTCTTTCTTCGCCCCCGAAATTGTTTTGCTCGCGCTTTGATTTAATATTTTCCTTCTTGTGCTTTTTGCCTTTCGAAATTATGGCGATTTGTGCGCGGAACTGCAATTATTCTCCTCCTCGGGTCACTTTCACATTTTCACATCCCGATTTTCACATCTCGCCCTCGGCCATATTTTATTATTTTCCTTCTTTTTCCACACGGGGGCTGCCATTCGATTCGATTTCTGCGTTCTGGTGTTCTGCGCTCTGCGATTTTCCTTGCTCAGAACAGAACGGAACAGAACGGAACGGAACCCAATCCTCGGACAGGTCGGAGCGACTCGAGATTCTCTCCGCGACTGATTTCCAAGCAGTGCCGTGTCGCCAGCTCTTGATTTTCCAATGCGCGCGCTCCTACCCAAGAATGCCAATGCATGGGAATGGGGCAGGGGGAGCAGGAGGAATCTCGGCGCGGGGAGTGTGCGGGCTCCAAAAAGGTGGACGACGACGGACAGAGCGAAAAGCTCGCCCGCATAGCTATACAGTTATAATTCCTGGTGGTACACACAGCCAGGCGCGAGACAGAGAGAGCGAGCAGAGCATGTGCGACGAAAGAGAAAAAAGCTCTGCTGGAATCCCCCAAAGCTTGCGGCCCCGTTAGCTTGAAAACTTTCGCAGGGTTGCATTCTCGGGGACCTTGATTTCGGGATCCCGCTATCTTTTCGGAACAACAAAACTTTAAATTCCGTCTCTGAATCTTAAGTGATTTGTGTGATTTTTGGTATTTAACTCAATTATTTCTTAAATCGCGTGTGTGTTAAAATTCAGATCAAAACTGATGGTAAATATTTTATTGGAAAAAAGTTTAAGTTAAAAAGAATAGAAAAATTCTAGAAAACAGGTTGTTTTATGAATTCTTTTTTGATTAACGTCTTATTTTTAAAACATTCCTATTAAACTTGAATCAAAATCCCTACAAAAAGGAACCCCATAATAAAACCCACAATTTCCTTTCATTAAAAATTAATATATGTATTTATTTACTATAGAAATTTCACAAAAACTGTCTGAAGAACCATCTAGCATATAGGGACTCCTTATCTACGTGTACAACCTGATAGTGCAGTCAGCTCCCGTGGAGAAGACCCAAGGCTGCACAGGATGCCAGTTAACGTCCAGCACACCAAACTCATCTCGCTTCTCGTGCGTCTGCAGCTTCTTCAGAGGAACAATCAATGGGTTTTGCAGCAAGTCACTAGAAAAGCAAACAAAGATTAATAGAAACTCAAAGTTAAACCAATTCGCGAGCCACTTACTTGTAAACCATGCCGTGGGAGACAATCACAGCCTGGTCATCGCTGCCAGAGGCAAAGAGCGGATAACGGAGATGGAAGGCCACACTGCGAACGGCATTGCGATGAAGGCGCATGGTCTGGTAGGGTTTGGTGGACAGATCCAAATCAAACCAAAGCATCTTCTTGTCATAAGTGGACACGAGCAGATTGTCGCCCTTGGGATGGATGGACATGCCCGATATCCACTTGGAGTTGGTCAGCAGCTTCTTCACCAGCTCTTGCTTGACCAAATCATAGATGCGAATGTTGTGCTGCGTCTGCAAAGGAAAGAATACCAAAGAGTGAGTAAACAGAGTCCCAAAAGAAAAGAACCAACTCTACTTACCGCCACAAAGAAGCAAGGCTTCACCGGATGGAAGAGCACGCACTGGATCAGGCCCTTGCTCTTGGAGAATGGAATCTGCGAGCGTCGCTTGGACAGTTGATGGATGAGGGCGGAACGGTTGGCTCCCTCTGGCATCACAGTGGCCAAATAGTCACCACGTCCATGCCAGGTCACCTGGCGTATGGGTTTGAAGTGCGTGATGACCACGCGGACGCCCTTCTCCTGTTCGTCAGCCTCGGCAGTGGACCACTGAACGGCCACCTTGATGCGCTCGCTCTCGATGACATCCTGTTTGGGCGCCTCGGCCAGCAGGTCGTCGGTCTTCTTTACCAGCACCTTGTCACCCACCTTGGGATTGATCAGCAGCAGTCTGTTGCCGGTGGCCACGGCGATGATGGACAGCTTAGGATTGGGACACCAGGCCACACAGCGCACCACCTCGTCGGTCTCAATGGTGCGAATGCAACGGCCCGTAGCGATTTCCCAAACTGCAAGGAGTTCAAGGAGTTACTAATGAAGAAACCTATGGAGAAATAGTACTCACTCTTGACTGTTTTGTCGTCCGATCCAGAGACCAGGTACTCGCCCTTGGGCTCCACGCTGACAGAGCGCACCAGATCGGTGTGGCCGCGATAGACCAGACTCTCCACCGTGGGGAAGGGCTGCAGGTCACGCGGCGAAGGCAGCTTGGGGATGAGGTACTCGGCGTCGATGTTCAGCTTGACGCGCTTGGCACGCGGACAGAGATACAGATCCAGGCAGCGCAGGAAGCGCTCGCGTAGGTATCTCGAGTAGGCGGGCACCTCGCGCAGCGACTTGAACTTCTGGGGCATGAAGTGGAGCTTGCGCTTGTGCGGCTCGTCCTTGAGCTTGAGCCACTCCTTGGTCTCCTTGGCGTCGAACAAGTACTCGGGCGGCGGATTGTAGGATTCGGCATGGCCGGGGAGGTCGCGCTTGGGCGCCGAGACGGGATCGTGGATGCGACGCATGTGCTCGCGACTGGTGTCCGTCTCCCACAGCATGTAGAACTTGGGACCGCGCTTGGCCTGCTTCTCGCGCTCTACCTCCTCGGTGGTCTTCATCCATCCCATCTTGAGGGCGTGCACCATGCGCGAGACGCGCTTCTTCTCGGACACGGAGGGCAGGAAGGAGCGCTTGTGGTCCGGCACATTCTTGATGGGCATCTTCTCCACCTCCGAGGTGAACCATTCGATCCAGGGCGCGTACTCCTCGTGCTCCTCGTTGGGAATTCGGCCCTTGGTGATGCGCTTGATTAGGGCAATGTCCTCGTCCGTGAGGCGTACCTCCTGTCCGGTCAGGGGATCCTTCACCGTTCGCCAGAAGTCCGGATCCTCGATTTTGCGCAGGAACTCGTCGATGCGATCGCCCTGTTGCGGCTTCACTATCTTCTTGGCATCCCAGTCGTAGCCGATGTGCTTGTACTCGTCGTACCAGTGCATGGGTATGTTGCCCACGGTGTTGCGTATGTCCTCCTCGTCGGAGGTGTCAGAGTCGTGGTACTCAGGCTTGGAGGGATCCCTTTGGGGGAGCTCGTTTGTGGCAGATTTTTTCGCGACGCTGCTGCTGCTACTGCTGGGCTTGTCATCGTCTTGGCTTTGCTTGGATTTGCTGGCGGGTTCATCCTTCTCCTCCTCCTCTGAGTCATCTCCATCCTCCTCCTCCTCTTCCTCTTCATCACCGCTCTCTTCATCATCTTCAGCTGAGCTGCCCCCAGCTTGCTTTCTTCCCAAGTAGTTACCCTCCTCGTCGCTCTCAAACTCTAGATCCTCGCTGGTGTCCGAATGGTACTCCTGGTCTATGCCCTCGTCATCGGTGGAGTCCTCGCCGGGATCCTTGACCGCTTGCAGCAGGTCCTTAGAAAGCAAACACATGCAGGTGATTTTGGGTGCGACTTTCTTAGGTGTCACCAGGCGAACTTACCTCCTCCTCCTCGTTGTCAGAGGTCTCGGAACTGGCGGCTACTTCATTTGTGGGCTCCGGCTCCTTTCCCTTGCGCTTAAGTGTTAGTTTTTTGGTCATTTTTATGGGAAAACAAAACTAACGCGGCGCACGTGTTGAAGTCAGCGATAGTGATGGGTGTTGAATAACGATAACTTATCAGTTTCAGTGCCGCCACTGTGGGAGTTATCGATAACAGAAACAAAATGCTTTACCTTTTTAAAATTTAAAGAAAATTAGAAATAAACCTATATTTTTCATTATTTTATAAGATTTTTCTTTACAAATATAAATTGATAACGTTCTTAAGCTTAACCTTTCCTAAATAAATTTAAAATCAAGTATATTTTATACTGAATTTCCTCTTATTAATTAAAAAAAAATGTGATAATTCACCAGTGTTTAGGAATTCTTATAAAAACAGTGTTCAGATATTTGTTTAAAATATATTCCACACAAAGTAAACAATTTGTGGCTCAGTGTATTCGACCTCCAACGCAAGTGTGAGCAAAACTAAAAATACCCTAACGCCAATCAGTACTGTCAAGCCTTTGGGACATAAAAAAGTTAAACTTCGTAGCTATTTTGTAAGCTTTTTTTAAGCTATTTTATAGCTGTGGCCTTGAGCCCGTAAAGTGTGACCTGGCCGCTCGATCGTGAATGGATTTCTTATTTTAAAGCTTAAAGTTACCTAACCTTTTAATTAAAATTATTCCAATTCGGCTTGAAAAAAGCTATAGTTCCCGCTAGCTGCTATTTTAAATTTTCCCGCATCTGTCAATCGAAAAAAGCTAGTTCTAGTGGTAAAATAGTTAAGTTGGCAGCACTGATTCTTGGTCAATCCATTTTTCAGTGGAATTGGCTAGAACTAGCCATAAAATTGCTAAACTGGCAACACTGGCTCTCAGAGAGATTCGCTCTCGGCTGTCTCCTCTCCTTTTAGCAGACTGTTATCTTAACAGCTTCAATTCGACCCCATTTACATGTTAACGCGAAAAACTACGTCCAAATACATGTTAACGCGAAAATCTACGTCCAAATACATGTTAACTCGAAATTCTACGTCCAAATACATGTTAACTCGAAATTTGACTCTGTTAACCCGAATTTTGACAAAGCGCCGCTAAATTCTGAAATGTAGATGGCGTTTAGAAAATCGAAGCGACCGCCAGGTGGGGTAATTTATTTGCTTTCATATTTTCATATTATTGATATTTTTATAATTGATTTTAAAATATATGGTAAATATTAACAAATTTTGAATCCGCCGCGCTTGAATTTTATGTTATTCTTCTTATGTTATGTTATGTTATTCTCTCCCACGCGAAAGACGAAAGAGACGTAACGAGTTGGCAGCTTTTTAAACAGAGGTGGTATTTTTTTTTTAATCGTTTTTCGCTTTGCATATTTCTTCTCTTAATTATTTGAATTTAATAATATTTTTAAATTTAGGGGGAAGACTGGATTTTTAGGGGGAAATATCGACTCTTTGAGATTTTATAGGGGGAAAGCTACATTTGTACCTGGCAACACTGACGTTAAACCAAATTTCATAACCTAATACAAACTGGTACAATTTCAGCCAATTGCTGAAAAAAATGTCCGCAGCGTCGGATCAGGACCCCGTGGAATTGATGCTTAAGAAGACGGGCTGCATAGAGCTCCACTACAAGGTACAGGAGTGTATTGCCGAGACCGGCGACTGGCGGGTGTGCCAGGACAAAGTAAAAGAGTTCCGAGCGTGCATGCAGAAGTACGTGGAGCAGCAGAGCCAGAAGTATGCCCACGTCAAGTAGCATTTTGCAGAAGTTCCTCAGCAACAGCGTCGCCTTCGAAAGGTCCACCAAGCTGGCTCTCGTGGTGCGCGGCGACGTTAAGATGTCTAAGGGAAAGACGGCGGCACAGTGCGCCCACGCGGCGGTCATGTGCTACCAGAGCGCAGCCCAAGGCACCAAGTTGCAGAACGCCGTATTGCAGCGTTGGTGCCGCCTAGGTCAACCAAAGATCGTGCTGAGAGTAGATAACTACGAGCAGCTCAGCACCCTCGAGCGACGGGCCCAAGAGTCAAACGTTGTAGCCGCCATGGTGCGGGATGCTGGACGCACCCAGCTGGAGTCCGGGACGGCTACAGTGCTCGGCCTTGGACCCGCGCCTGCTGATGAACTAAACAAACTAGTGGCACACTTAAAGCTTTTGTGAATTCGTAGATTTACGTAACATTACAATTAAACTAAAATTAACCAGATCTTTTAAGCCTTAATATCGATCTTCGGTCATGCCCTTCTTTCCCTTCGCAACCGTTGAAATGGTGAGGGACACAGCCTGGCCGAACATCTCCACCAAGTCGGAGGTGACTCGTTCGGTAATCTGTCGCAGCTTTCCGTTACCCTCGCCGCAAATCAAGCGCTCAATGCGCGTTGTGGGGCACTGCACCTGGACCGAGGTGTATACAACATCTGTTAAGGAAGCAAGAGTTAGCCAGCCATTAGGAACAGTGAGTTTCGGGTTTTCGCTTACGCTTCTCCACACTGTAGTACTCTATCTCGCACTTGAGATTGTAGGGAATCTCCTGCGGCAAGTAGTCCAGCAGGCGCGCCCGCACGCTTTCCACAATCAATGCCTCTGGACTGGCGTCGGTGTGCACATCGGAAGGAAATCTCCACTGTCTTGACTTGGCCTGTCCCGCCAGATAGTCCTGAAGATCGTTTAGGCCGGTGCCCGTCATGGCCGAAACAAGGAAAACGTCGCTAAAGTGACTCCAGCTGGTCTCGCGCTGGTTCAGACGGTTTCCTGCGGCCAGTTGGTCAGACTCCTTGGCAGTTGGAGCTTGTCTAACATCCTTGGCACCACGCCTGGTTGTCAAAGTGTCGTTGGTCAAGGTTTTGATGAGGTCCAGCAGCACGCGCTTCGACTTGAGGGCGTCTATCTTGTTTAGTACGAGGAAACTGGGCAAGTGCGTGTAGGCCTTCAGCGTGTCTAGGACAGTAGAGTGGAGCTCCTTCCTGGTCCAGCCATTGGAGGCGTCATGCAGCACGGCGATAACGTCCGCATGCTGTATAGCATGGCGATAAGCGCTCTTGAAGCTCTGCTCGAGGTGGTGCTTCCGAATCTCTCGCTGGGTCACCAAGCCAGGCGTGTCGTAGAAGACGAGCTGCGTCTGACCCGCGGTACAGATGGCGGTATTCGACTGGCGGGTAGTGTGCACCTTGGCGGAGGTGGGGCAAACCCTATGATTGATAATGTTGTTGATGAATGTGCTTTTACCCACATTTGGCACTCCGATCACTGCAATGTGGAGGGAGCGCTGCTCTGCACAATTATTTCTGCTTGCATTCGCGGAATCCGTAGGCGGAGGTCGCGTGTTTTGAGTCACTGCATCGTCGGGCTGTGTAGTGCCCGAGATGTTGCGCACGTTTATCCACCATAATTTGTGGCATTGTCTGGAATTTAGCCATTTTAGACTTGCAGGTAAATAAAACCGCATCTTGCGAAATCAGATTCAGAGAAGACCACGGCTCGACCACTGAAATATACTAAATGCCTTCCAAAAATATACCAATCCTATTTACGCCCCGTTTATACTATGACTGAATTAAGCAACTCTGCATTTTAGGCAAAATGCCTAATTTTCCAGTTTTGCTTATATTAAGTGTAATACTAGCATCGACGAAAAAATTCAGTGAGCAGAAAACTTTATATAAAACAACAAAGGAAGCTATTCCGAAGTTTGAATACCTTTGCAGTCTGCAATTGGATCATTGAAAATCGATCCATTTTGGTAAAATTGAAAAAATATCGAAATCTGTAAATTTTTATAACACCGATCGCTTCTATGGCAGCTATAGTTATAGTTATGATATATTTAATAATAGTTAGTTAATAATAAAATTAATTAAAAACAGCTTTTTCTCGATATTTATAGAAATCCTTGAAAAACGGATAGGTTATAGTTTTTTCCCAATAATTTTTCCATTAGTTCTATGGCAGCTATAGGATAAAGTGGTCCGATCTCGGCCGCTCCGACATATATAAGACTATGCTATAAGTTCAGCCTGATGAGAGACTAGTATGCGTAGAAACCGACCGACAGACAGACAGACAGACGGACATGGCTAGATCGACTCGGCTGGTGATGCTGATCAAGAATATATATACTTTATGGGGTCTGAGATGCCTCCTTC
>VNJW01014828.1:0-55070 GCA_008042615.1 Drosophila auraria | reverse complement strand
GGAAAAAAGGGGGGCCCGGGGGGGGGGGGGGGGGGCTTATTTTCGCAGAGGTGTTTCTCGGGGGGCGGACGACGACATCGACATCGACATCGGACATCGAACACCGCCCATTTGACACATGCAAATGTTTGTAATCGAATTGTTGACGGAGACGGAGCCATCGCAGGTGTCCGTTATTGTACGTGGCTCGTTTTCTGTTGTCCGCTGTCCGCTGTCCGTTGTCCGCCAGTTGCTCTCCGTTGTCCGTTGTATAGTGAGTGTTTGTGCAATATTATTAACCTTAATTAGCCATTAATAGGTCTTGTGGCCCCAAGACGACAGGTGGGGGCCCAGGGAGAAAAAGGGTAAGTCGAGGGTATGTGCGAATTAAAGAAGAATATTTTGCTACAATTAATAGAAAATAAATAAGGCAAATTTAGTAATAAATCTGTGCTTGCCTTGGATTTACAAACTACCCTTTAATAATTTTTGACCATGGATACGCCTAAATTGTATTTATTTTACTAATAAAAAAGGCTTTGTGTGTTATCTGTCACTTTCACAACTTTTGTGCCTCTTTGCAGGCATAAAGTGCGTATATAAACTATTTCAACAAAGTGCTCTCTTCTACAGTTGTTAACTTTTAGGTGCTTAGGGTGTAAACTTTTATTGGGTGCTCTATTAGGTAAATAAACCTTTATTGCCGCCTTAATTATCTGCTGCAGGGCTATGTGTGCGTTAACTGCAGCAAGCAGAAATATTAAAAAAAAAGAAAGCATTCAAGGCTGGATATTAATTGATAAGCTGAGGTTTTGTTTATGTTTCTAGTTTGAAAATGAAATGTAATCTTGATTTACTTGGCTTGTGAGGGGTTTCAAAGACATTTTTATGGTATATTTTATGTAAGACCCAAATACTTTTAATATTTATTTTTAATAAATAGAAAATACTTAGTTTTCTTTTTGGATTTTGTACAGTTTTGTCGATGCAAGGAATAGTTTATATTTTATTTTATAAAAAGCTGTGCAATATTAGAATACTAATTTGTTAGTGAAATAAATCTTATCGATTTTTAAAGGCATATCAAAAATATCGATAAGTTGTTGATAAATATAGATATGAACTGCTAGAAATTTTTTGAGCATTTCTGGTCCAAAAGTGTTATGTGAACGTATTGTAAATTAATCGAAATCGACTTTAAGTAATAAATTAAAGTTATCGATAAATGTCGATAAATATGCTTCATTATATGATATTTATATATATTATATTTATGATAATACATGTTATATTTCTTGTCAATACTGCGGATAAATTCGCTCGCTATATATTTTGGACCCAATGTTATCGATAAACCGATTTACGGATTATTTAAAATGTCGATAGTTATTGCAGTCTTAAAATAATCGATAATTTATCGAACAATTATCGATAAGAAACTAATTCGATTAAGATTGGCATGCTATATCCGTATTATCGGATTTTAAATTGTTTAAAGCTTCATCTTATGCAACATAAAGGGTATTGCCTTGGTCCAGTCAAGACTTGGGTAGTACCCCGCTGGTTTCCCGTTACTTTGCCTCATTTGCCGGCAGCTCGTGTGGCACTTCACACATCTGAAGGGGGGAAAACTTCTCCGCTTAATGGGTCTCTGCTCCAGCGGCGGCGACGGCGGCTGCAGGGCATTTTGGGGAGGCTTTAATTGCCCCGCCAGCAGATCGATAAACAATAAACTAAAGTGCACTCGAATTGCAGAAACCACGTGAGAAGTGCCTGCAACGTGCAACGTGCAGCGTGCAACTCGTGTGCAACTTGCAACGAACTAAACACTTGCAAGGCAAACTTCCAGCGATGTGGATGCCATGGCAAATGAGAACTTTGACCACAAATCGCAATTCGCAAAATCTGCAAAACTTTCCCGATGCCAAAGCAAAGTTTAAGTCCTTAAAAAAATATATTTAAAGGGGAAATGATTTTACTAAAGTAAATTGCTTAAATAAATATGTAAATAACTTGAGACAAAACAAAAGCATAAACTGGAAAACAAACTTACATAAAACCACTCTTTGAGCCTTGTATTTATTTTATTTATTATTTTATTTGATCATTCATACAATAAACCAAGTCAAAATGCGTTTGATAAGATTAAAATCAAAGCCAGAATCTAAATTAGAGCCATAAACTCTGCTTGGCATTCAGTTTCAGTTATTGATCCAATTAAAAACTTTTTGACAAAGAAAATTCGGCATGCATTCCGGTGAGTGAGCCAATTAATGAATAGTTTACACTTCCACCCAAAAAACTAAGTGTCATAATTACGGAATCTCTGAATCTGCAGCGGATGAAGGCGAATGAAGGCCAGCGACTGCGACTGTGACTGCAATTGTTGTTATTTTCACAATACCACCTTTTGTTGCTAACTTGGCCCTGGCCTTTAGCACAGAGACAGTAAAAACAATAACAATGGCTGAATTTATTTGTGAATTTTGCAATTAAAATGTAATTGCCAGCGGATAAGGCGTCGAATCTATGAATAATCGCGTCTGCCCCTTATATGTACATGGAGGGATTTTGTTTAAGGTAATACCTAGGCTATAACTAACACTTGCTGGGCGAGAGACACACTAATTGGCCATTAAATGATTAGCAATATGATGCAAATGTATATAAGAGAACCTCACAGCTTTAATTGCTGCGAATTCATCATATATATATATATATTATTATTATGATCATATTTTGGCCTTCTTCGTTGGCTGTTTTGCGGCTTTAATCGCTTCTTTTTTGATGTTTCTGTTTGTGAGCGCGAAATAAAACCCGTTTCTGCGAGTAGAAGATTTCGCTGAAAAATCACTTTATCTGCGGAACGCACAGGTGGGTGTTGTGTGTGTGAGCAGGTGTATTCAGTGCTGTGCTGCTGCCGCTGAGCAAATTGTTTTTATTTGTCTCCGCCGTCTTTTATCTACGGAATCATGTGCACACACACACAACACACACACAGCACAGGTTATGTAACCGCACAATCGAGTATCGCATTTCCCCGTCGCCGGCAATGTCGAATCGGAGCCAAAAACAATGGACTTGGACTTGGACTTGGGCGTACGCTTGGAATCGGATCGAAAATGGATCGAAATTGGATCGAAACATACTGGGGAAACCAGGCGAGGATAGGGTTCTGAATAAGAGTTTGGTGGCCTTCATGGCCAGGGAGTTGGGTGAACTTTAAGGAAAAGCATCCTAAAAGCGAGCGAAAAAGTAAGGAAATTTAAAGGAAAGGTTTTTAATATTTATAATAATAATGTTAATTAGTTAATTAATTAATAAATAATACAGAAATAATAAATAAACTAAAGTAAATAAATAAATGGAGTTAATAAAGAGTTAAGTAACTTTTAAATGCCAAAACAAGGCTTAAATTTTAAGCTACTCAAACTCAGTCTCACGGAATGCGGCACCATAGGACATGTCCTGACTTGTTTAGAAAATGCAGGCACTTGATGACCTCTATAACATAATTAAAATAAATTATAGTTCAGGAACTTAAAAAAGCTAAGCCAAGGCTAGAAACTCAAGCTACCCAAGCTCAGCCTCACGGAATGCGGCACCGTAAGACATGTCCTGACTTGCAAAGAAGATGCAGGGACGAAAAGAACAAGGAAAAGGCAATGGAAAACCTATTTATAAAGTTAAATATTACAGAAAGAAAGCTTTTAAAAGAAATTCTGTAAAGCCTAAGCAATTTACCTATTTTTGCACTAACTTTTAACTATTTCTAACTCTTATCTCTAATATTAAACCTTTACAAAAGTAACTACCAGCCGAATTCAATTATTTAATTATTTTAAAAATAAATAAGAACACTCCCATATATATTCCTACGAATATATTCCCACATCAATCTCTTGTGCGCCATGCCAGAGTTCCCTCCATCACAAAAGGGGGTAAGTACCCGTTAAGTAAGTACAAAATATGGGGAATTCCACACACCATTGTGTGTAAATAAAAGGCATGCATATCAATTTGTGTCAAAGCTGATTTGATAGCCAATCGGGGTGAGTTGAATGGAATGAATGAATGCGCACCTTTCCCCAGCCTTAACATATTACTCATACGCCGCATGGGCCCCAGCTGCTTTATCGCTTATCGCACACCTTTTTCGTTACGTTTGGTTTCGTTCTCTTTTTTATATTTTGTATTTTATTTTCCTTTCCTTTCGGATTACTGAGTAAACATTATTGTTTAATTGCGATTGTGCAGAGTTAAGACAAGGCAGGAACAGGGGCAGCAGATTAGGGCTGATGGACGGTCGCATTGTTTACTCTTTTTAGAAGGATTTATTCGCTTGATTAACAAATAAAATGGAAAGTGAATGAAAGAGGTTAAAGGAATATTTTAATTACCATTAAAATATAAAAACAGAGGTTTGTCAATTAATTATTTAATTAATTAGAAATTAAAACGCAATAAGAACTAAACAAAACATATAAATGTGTTATGTCTTAAATATTATTATTTGTTGGAACTTTTTCTATAACTTAGTTTATTCCTGTAAGAAATAAATTTAACTGTTTTCCCAATTATGCATATTTTGTTTAATGGTTAAGAAATGCAACTAATTTGTTAAAAACTTGGCTTGGCTTGGATGCGTGATGGAAAATTCAATTTCTGACTGATTTAAATTGCACTTAAAGCCTGCAGTGGCACCGAAAGTGGTTGTGTTGCCAACGGAATTCACTTGAGGCTATGCGCCGCACACTTGACATGCGATGAGCTGACGACAATAATCATCATCTCTCAGGGTCAACTTTTGCAATATTTGTCGTCGCTGTTGCTGTCGCCGTCGTATATTTGTTGTACATTTGTCTCTCCGCTCTGTACATAGTATCTGTAGAATTTGTTGTATTTGACAGATGCGCATTGTCTCACGTTTGTTTGCTTATTTGCGCGCCTGATTGCCCGACACATGGCACGGTTGTCTTTTCTTTAAATTGCAATTAGCTCTCACAAAATATAAAAACAACAGAACCACCCAGAATCAACTCTGCACTACCTTTACTTCTTTATTTGTTTTTAGTTTTCATAGTTGCATGTCTCGTCTCGCTTCGAGTGGCAACAAGTGCGATCTTTCCGAGATTTGGAGCAGATTCAAAGTGAAACTAATATCACGGAAGCTGGTCTTTGGCGGGAGGAACCCATGGCAATGGGTGGAAAAATATTAATATATTCACAAAATTGTTGCAAGCGATGGCTATCTTTTTTGCAATTGTTAAGACAAAGTAAGCTAATTATATATGAATAATTCAAGGCATATTTTAACCTGGTTTTAAACTTGTACAAAGTAAAGAAATAAATTAATGAATTGGGGAAAACATAAAGACTTAAAGGCCTGACAGAAAACAAACAAAAAGACTAAAGCCTATACTTAATATTAATAATAATTTTAAATTATATTAAATGATGATGATTGAAGAAAGGATATGTTTAAAATATTATTTAATTTATTTATTATGACAGTTTGATTTAATTAACTTGAATAGAAAAGGTTAAAGACAAAGCTAAAATAACCAAGGAAAAAACTGATATTTAAAACCAAGAAAACGCAAGAAAAGAATAAAAAGCTAGGACTGGAAATTAATTGTAAAAAGTGAGACCTTGGAAACCTTTTAAATAATTAAGAGCCTATAAAAAAACAATAATTATAAAATAAAAAGAAAATGTACATAATTAAATTAGTATTTAAATAGTTATGCTTGTGTTTAATATATTTTTCATAAAATAATTTATTTTAGAAATTTGTATTTTATGTTATTTCTTTGTTTTCTTCGGTCACACTGGTTCCCGAACGAAATATATCGCAATTTCGCTCGCGGAATTCCGTAAGCGGTTTTCGTTGATCTTAGTACTAGGCTTAAAGAAGCAAAATTTTAAGGCGCTTAAAAACTGGTTAACTCTGAATAAGATAAAACAATTTTAAGGCTTTTAAAATAAGGAAAAACTATGGGTAAGTGAATATTCTCTGTCTGGAATTCTCCATTCTTCCAGCTTGTAGAATCGGAAGCCGGGAGAATGCGTGCGTATAATTTAAATCGAATAAATTGGCATTAGAAGACTATCTGCGCATATCCAATTGGGAAACTAGAAGAGTCTAGCGGTAAATCGCTGAAGCATTTGAAGAATCGACAACGGCACCCAAGAAATCATCAAGAAAGGGACAAGCTCAAGCTCTCTCTTTCTAACTATTAGATAATTCCAGCCAGAGACGAAGAAAGAGCGAGAGAAGAATGCCCTTCGAGATACAAGAAAAGAGATAAAGTGAGTGGCGAGGAAGGGGCGGAAGATGTAACGGTAGAGGCAGAACAAGAAAATGTGTTCAGGTGGAAAACAAAAAAAAAGAAGAAACAATAAAGATGAAGAACACAAAAAGGCAAACAAAAACAAAAGACAAAACATAAAAGAACGGCAACAAATGCAGCTGCAAGAGCAGTCGATAAAGAAGAAAAGAAAAGCAAATAGCGGAGAGCAGAGAACGAAGATCCAAGCGAAGAATTCACAGAGCAATGCCTAGGTGACTGATGGGCGGGAATATGATCATGAGCCAGGGGGCGTGGCACTTGCAAAAATATTGCAAAATTCACAAAAATGTATGGTATTCCAAAAAGTTAACTCTTTGGGAATTTGAAGGTTAAAATCAGAGGTAAAGAGGTGTGTAAATAGGCTTAAAAATATATATTAAAATATACAATTTTTAAAATTTAACTACTAACATTAGAGGTTAAGTATAAACGTTTTTATAGGCTAAAAAAATTAAATGTACATTTAATGTCAAATTAATGTATGCTAAGTAAATCTTAAGCCCTTAAAAATAGTCATAAAAATAATACTAACCACAAATTATAGCTAAAAAGATTTAAGGCCACACAAAACTGACACTAATTGTTGACTTGACCATCATTATATCGGTGCTATTGGTACTAAAAATAAAACGTCAAATGCATTTGTAATTTACGTTCATAACCCAAAGCTTGACCTGAGTTAATGCCCATTTTCAATGAGCAAAATAATAATGCTTGTGTAAGTCTGTGCATTGTTCTCAGCTCTTTCTCTCTGTCGGCACCTGAATCAATTATGTTGATTAAACTAGTTAGGGCGCTTGAATGAAATACCCGTGGACAGTCCACCCACCATCGTCATCCTGGATACCGTGGCATCTACCTCTGCCTCAGGCATCCGTAAACTTTTGCTCAAAGAACGGATGTGGGAACGGGGAAGAGTTGAATAATCGAATAATCGGAATCCAATGGCACCACATTAGATGGACCACTGAGCCTCCACATTCCGGTGGCTACTGAGGTTGACCCACGACATGCATCCCACATGCATCTACCCCACCTCCTCAACCCCATCTACAAAGTCACCTTTCTTTGCTCACATCCTTGTCGATTTTACACTCAAAAAATATGATTGCTCTCCTTTAAAGTTTCTTACTTAATTTCTTCTATTATATTTGTACTTTATTCTGGTCGCATCATGTTAAATGCCTTATAATTCCCAAGCGAATATTTGGTGGCATTTTTCACCAAGTTATTCCACAAAGTTTTGGTAGAAAACTAAGTTTAATTGATTTATAATTCCCAAGTAAATATTCTTAAGTTTACTTTAACCTTCGATCCTAATTCAGACATGTCATTTCTTAAGAAATTTTATACTAGTAAATATTCTAAAGGTTTTTTCTTTTTTATGATCTTAGTTCAAAAATACAGCTATTTTTAAAAAACATTATAATTCCCAAGTGATTACTTATGTTTTTTTTTTTCAACACGAAGTTTTTGCAGATAATTATAAAAGAAACTGGTACTAAAATCTATTCTATAAATTGCCTTAGAATTCCCAAGTAAAATGTTTAAGGTTTTTATGGTATGGTATGGTGGTATAGTTTTTGTGTGCAATTTTATATAGATGCATGTATTTTTTCACAGTGCACGGAGCATCTCAATGCAATTCCATGGCCAAGTTGAAAAACAATTTCGGCTATCTCTTTCTTCTCTGGCTCTGCCTCTCGCTCGCACACCCGAGGCAATGACTTTTACACATCGCAGCACATGGCCATCTCATACCTCTCCCATGGGCTCCCCCTCCCCGCCACTTTGCCGTTGCTGGCCCCCCTTTTCCCGTTTTTCAACGGCGCATCTGAACGCGCTCAATTGTATCGTCATTGACGTCGACTTCGACTTCGACGCCGCTGTCGCAGTCTCCGCCGCCGTTGGCGTCGCAGTCAGCTTCGCCGCCTGGCAGCGTGTAAAATTGAAAGACTTACTCACACAATTGACTCAGCCAAAAGTACACCGCAAAATATACACAAAAAATAATCACATTTTTGCAACGGGGAAATCAGCCAGACGCGAAAGGCGAACACAAAAAAAATTAATAGCCCTTTTAAAATGTATTCCATCAAATTTAATGGCAATCTGCTCGCTAAATTTAAAACAAGCGTAACACACATTTCTGGCATTGTGAGGGCAGGAGCGGATCTCGAAAATATTGGGGGAGGTTGAGTTGTGCAATTTTATAGACATTTTGGGTATATTTTCATGTATAAAGTGCAACAGCTTTAAGAAAATATTATAAAATAGGGTTAAGTCCTTAATTTTCTAGGTTTTTTATCATTTAACTAAAAAAAAGAAAACTTAAAGTGGATTTAAAAAGTGTATTTAATTAAATTAAACTTTGAAATTGCTTTGGTTCATTTATTTATTGACTTTATTTATTTAGAGCTTAAGAACTTGAGCTTAAACTGTTAATAATGACACAAGTTATGCATAATTTTTATTAATTAAATTAAATATTGATCAACCTATTATTAAACTTATTTAAATTAATTTTAATTTAATTTATTCTCATAAATATTATTAAAACAGAAGAAAATAAGTTAAATCCTGTTTACACAGCTGTTTCTGACATAGCCACAGTCCTCATCTGTTAGATCGTTAAAAAATGATTTTTTCAATATGTATAGGTTATTCCTAGACTGTTTATTTCTCTCAGTGCTTCTGTTGCTGTGGCTGGAGCCATGAAACTTGCGTTACCGGATTTCGGATGCTGTTTGTTAGCCCCTCTCTTTTCTCTCTCTCTTTTTCTCTCTCTCTCTCTCTGCCAGTCAGCATTGAAAAACTTCAGATTCGGCTTTAGTTTTTAAGGTTTTATGTTAGTTTCTAGCTTCGCACCTCTGGCTCTCCTCTCCAGGCTCTCTTCCTCTCTTCCTTACCGCGTGGCAACTCCTCCTATTGATTTCGCTTCGAACGAACAAATTCATGGCTTTGGAATTTCGGCATTCGGTTATTCGTTATTCGTTATTTCGGTGTTTTTTCAGTGTGTTCAGTGTTACTTTTTGTTAGCAAACTGGAAATTCTTGGGGGTCCGTTGGAGTTGACCCAAAAATAAAAGCGGTTTCGGTGCAGTCTGCAGTCTGCCAGGCCAGCGCTGATTGTGCCCGATGCCTTATCAAAGCTGGACGTCGCGTATACGCCCCTTTGGAATGCGGCACAGTGCCGGCCAAACTGTATTTACTACATAAAATCAAGATCCGTATGGATGTTGCCCCGATATGGGTCAGCAGTTGACTGATTTATTATTGGCGGGGGCAATTTCAGCCTACTTGCAAGGCGTAATTGGCTGGATTTATTGGCCACAACAACAGCTTATTAAAATAGATAGATAAATAAATAGATACATGTCTATTATGGGGTCATTACAAGTCTATATCTCTGCGTGTGCACGCCCCCAAATAAACAGGCAGAAGTATAGATAAAGTTGAAATGCAATAATGCTTGCTTGATTAAATTTTTAGTATTGAAATTAATGCATTTTTTAAACAAGTATCAATAAAGATTCCTTGAAATAATTTATTGTTTATTATTAAACATATTTGGCTACCATTTCTCTAAGCATTATTATTATTTTTGTATTATTTTAAATGATGGTATTTATAGTTAAAAATATTTAATACCAAAGAGACCAGACCAGACCCTTTAAAATACACAAAGTATCTAAAAATGGTAACTGCTGGAGAAGTAGTAAAGACAGAATCGAGTTCAGCAAACTAGGTAATCTTTAAATCCTTAAAAAATAAAGAAAGTCTGAGATTAATTAATTAATTAATTAATTTCGCAGGAATCGTTATTATTTATGCAATTTATGCATTTTTCAAACGAGATTCCCTGAAGAATAACTATAATTATATAACTTAATCTAGGAATTTTTTAAAAAATCCGTACTCAAAATAAGAATAGTACGAATTTGAGTACGCGGATTCTTAATTTCCGAACCCCATAATTCTCTCTGTGCAATAAATATTAATAATTTATGATCAAATATATTTTGCTAACACTTCTTTATTTATTATTATTATTTTTCTATTGTTTTAAATGTTATTTATGTTATTCATGAAATCTCGCTAAAAAGCCCCAAAATCCCTTAAAAATGGTAACTGCTATATCAAGATTCGAGTTCAGCAAACTCTGTAAGCTTCAAAGCCGCAAAAAATAAAGAAAATTCCTCAAAATCTGAGATGAAATTCACCGGAATTCGGTTTTCTCTCGGAACAGTTGCAAAAAACATTAAAAAAAAGAGAAAAAACTCGATTTGCATTTAAAGATCGGTCATAATCTTTCGCGTTTTTAATGAGTTCATAATGAATGTTACTTCTTTTGGTATGTGGCTTCCATAAAATGTATTTCTTTTTACATTTTTGTGCTTTTTTACGTTTATTTTTTTTATGTGTTTATTTTTTGACAGTTGATTTCCACTTTCGACAAAACTTGTTTCGTTTTGAGGTTAGTTTTCTTGGCTGCTGTCTGCTGCTGCTGCTGTCCGTGTTATTGTTTTTGTTTTTAGAGTTTTTTCTTGTTTAGCCACTTTTTACAATAACAAAAACAACAAGAAGAAGAAGAAGGGGCCAGAGCTCTGGCAACAACACGTGGCTGTAAGCAGCTTTTATTTCTATTCCGCATCTCCTTCGCCCGCCCGCACACACACGCGGGGTGCGGGGTGCGGGGTATATCTCCGCTCGCCAATCTTCTCAATCGCTTTTGTCTATTTTGCAGTAATTTCCAGTTGGCTGAATTCGGTGGGAGGCTGCATGGGAGAGCCAGAGAGCCGGGAGAGCCGGGCGAGCCGGGAGAGAGAGCGGGCCCCATAACTCCCACCATTTCCATTACCATTTCCATTTCCAAACGCTTTTTTTGTTGCCCACTTTTGATGGTCCATTCTATGCCACAGCGGCACTGGCTTTCGTATCTCTGCCCCGTATCTGGCCCAAACTACTCACTTTTTGCACTCTCACGCCCACAAAAAAAAAAACGTTAAAACACAAAGCACAAATCACAAAAAAATAAGTAGAAAAAAAAAGAACGGAAAACATGCGAAATATAATGCAAATCCCACTCTCAAGCTGAGAGTGTTAATGGGTTAAACTGAAGTTTTGCCCATAATAACGAAGCAAAATGGGATAAAGCGATGCCCGCCATCAATTGAGGCGTTACAGAAGCCATTTCCCATATAACATTCTTTGTTATACGTTATGTTGTAATAATAATTATAAAAAAAAGCCAGAACTTAAGCAGCTTACAGAGAACTAAAGAACTTTCCTATTAAACAAACTGATCAGGTGTCATAAGAGCATAAAGAACTGGTATTGTGTGTTATAAGTAGGAAAAAACATTAGATAATTCCTCTAGAACTTCATCTTCATATACCAATTCCAATAATAGAATAATATATGAGGTTTTTTTCAAGATCTTTTAGATTTTCTGGAACTAAGGCGAGTTATTTCCTTAATTTATTGATTTTAGGTTTTGCCTCTAGAACTTCATCTTCATAAATCAATTCTTATAAAAAATCAATATATGATGATTTTTTAAGATCTATTAAATCTTCTAGCACCAAAACGAGGCCAGTTATTTCCCAAATTTATTGATATTAGGTTTTGCTCAGCGATTTGTTCAAAATAAATAAATAAATCTTTCAGAACTCTAAATTCTTTGATATATTATATTGAGTCATGTGAAGAAAAACTAATATAACATCCCTAATATATTAGCTTGACTCTCAAGAACGAAAAAACTAATAGAATGATGGATCTCTGCTGCAAGGCACTGTAAAATATGATAAAATATGTAAAACAAGGCACTGAAAGAACTTTAGAAGTTACAAAAAATTTTAATTTACCAAAAATAAGCTAATATATGATTTTATTAGGGAATAATGCATCAAAACTTGGTTTTTAAAGTAAAAAAATGGTTAAAATTCCGAAATATATTGGTTAACATATTCAATATAAATATTATATCGTATTTAGAGTCAAATATGTATTTAAATCAAATAAAAAACTCAATTTTAAAAATTTTTCAAGACTGTTCTAAAGAGAAAAATCCCTTTAAGGAGTTTTCTATGGCTAATCTTTCTATAATTAATCAACACTGGCTGTGTTAAGTAAAGAACTAGCTAAAAGTTCCGAGATATATTGGTAAAAATATGTAATAGTTTGGTAAATATATTCAATATAAATATAATATCGTATTTAGAGTCAAATAAGATTTTAAATCAAATAAAAACTCATTTTTAAATAAGTTTCAAGACTGTTCTAAATAGAAAATTCGCTTTAATGAGTTTTCTATGGCCAATCTTTCTATAATTAATCAACACTGGCTGTTTTAAGTAAAGAACTAGCTAAAAGTTCCGAGATATGTTGATAAATATATGTAATAGTTTGGTAAATATATAAAATGTAAATATTACATCGTATTTAAAGTCAAAGAAGTATTTAAATGAGCTAAAAAACTAATTTTTTAATATTTTTCAACACTAGAAGAGTTTTCTAAGCTCTAAAAATGCCAAAACTAAGCAATTTCCCATAAAAATCCCCTCGATAATACCATTTTCTTCATGTGTAATTCACTAGTCATGGCAGTTCAAGTCATTGGGTACACATTTGTGTACCTGTGTGTCTCGGGCAGGTACAATAAACAACACTGTTGATTCACGACTCTGCCAATAGATATTTTTCTGCAGTTTCAGAGTCACTTTTAAGCTCCACTCCACTCACTTTGACGCTGCGACTGCGCTGTTGCTGCTGCTGCTGCTCTTGCTGCTGCTCTTGCTGCTGCGCTGCTTTAGCTGCTCTGCTTTTGCTGCTGCTGCTGCTGCTGCACCACAATAAAACAACAACAGATCAAACCAAAATTTGGTACACCGAAAAAAATAAAACCAGACGAAACGAAACGAGACGCCAACGCGTGCGCGCACTTTGTAATTAAAATTAATATTGAAATCCGCCGCAGAGAGACAGAGACTGGGAGCGCGCGCGCAACGTGAGCCGAGGGGGAACGCAAAAGCTGGAGCGACGGGGGAGAGCGAGAGCGCGAGAACGAAAGCCGGAGGCAAAGCGGCGACACTGCAACGGTGACGCTGCGGAAACGTCGACGGTCGCCTAACAACTGACGCGGCTCACTCGGCAAGCCAGCAAGCGGCCAAGAGAAGCCCCAAAAGAGAGGGAGAGAGAGAGGCCCCAAAAAGAGAGCGGCCCCAAAAGCACAGCGCGAGACAGAGAGAGAAGAGCCAGATAGCGAAGAATTGACCGCAAAGTTAATCGTAGATACGAGTCAGGCTTTTGCCTCGAAGAGCTGCTACTCTTTAACAGAAACATCTAAATAAAGATCGTTCTGGAGTTGATGTGGAAAGATCGTTATCTAAAATATTATTCTTATATTATTTTAATTCTTCTTAATTACAGAAAAACTAGATCCTTATTTAAAAATAAAATTCTTATATTATTTTGATTCTTTTTATTTACCAATCAATAGGACATTCATGTCTAAGGGATCCTCAATTGTAATTATTCTTTTTAATATTCTTTTCAACAAATCTTAAGAAAGGGAGCACTCGAGCACTTAGGTATTGAAGCTGAATTCTTTAATAAATAATTACACCAAATAATTTATTTTTACTTTCTTTCTTATCTCTTCACATCGATCCCCATTTATTTCTAAAATAATTAACCACCTAAACTTAAGTCAACCAGCTAACCAATATACCCTGCAAGTCTGTGTCCTACAGGGTATGCAAATAAAGCAAGAAACACAGAGAGTAGCGAGAGGTTGAGAGAGAGTGGGACTGAGAGCGAGCAGCAAGGAAAGATCAGTCGAGTTAGACAGTTATTAAATGAAATGTGAGAGTGGGGCGCCCCAATCAGACATGTTGCTCCAACTGGACTCTGTGCGGTGGCTCTCCAACTGTGCAGGTGATCTCTGATTAGGCTAACTGAGGCCAGCAGGGCCAGTGAGTGTCAAACTGTGATAGTTTCTTAAAACTGAAGAATCGGCAAATTAATAAGTTGTATTTGCTTTTGGCTTTTTCTTTTTTTTTTTTTAATTTATTTAAAAAAAGCTGTTTGCAAGCCTTTTATAATATCCGATTTCGAATCATGCGGACGTCCGTTTGCGAGCCTTTATAAGGTCCGTTTGCGAGCCATTATAATATCCGATTTCGGGTCATACGGACGTCCGTTTGCGAGCCTTTTATAATATCAAAAACGGACTACTTATTAAGCTTTTAGCTTCTACTTATTAATTAAATCTTTTTACTTTAAGCCGAAAATCCCTACTTTAGCTTATATAACGTTTCTTATGATTTTCGGGGGCGGAAGTGGGCGTGGCCAAATTTTAAAACAAACTTGATCTGCGTGCAACAGATTCCAATGTTGTCATCAACTTTGGTGGCTCCAGCTCTTATAGTCTCTGAGATCTGTTAACCAACACGAACAGACGGACAGACAAATAGACGGACAGACGGACATGGCCTTTAATGACTTATAATACCTTTGTACCCTATGGGTACCGGGTATAATTATGTTATCTGAATTTTCTTGTTAGAAATTTGTTGTTTTTGTAAAAATATGCTCTTACAACCCATCACTATTACCATTTTAGCTTTTTTTACCTAATTCATAATATTTTCTATATTCTACACCTAAATATTTTTAAAATTAAATCAAGCTTAAGACAACTTTAAAATAATAAATAGTTTATTGTATATTTAGCCTTTGCTTATATTTAAAACAAATATTAGTAATATTTTATTATCAAATCTTTCACACTCACCCAGCCTCGAATCATTCTTCTTTCGGACGCGTAGACAAATGGTACAGGATTTGATGCACTGAACGAAAAGATATATATACAGACAGAGGGATTAGTTAATGGTAAAGTCCGAGTCCAAAGTGTTCAGGTTTAAGGATATGCCGTACGTCGTGTATGTGGCGAATGACCTCCGTGCGGGATATGTTCTCCAGGGTCAGGCCATTGACCTCGAGTATCTCATCGCCCACTTCCAGATTATCGCGATCGGGCGGTGAGCCGTATAGTTTAATTTTACCCTCCACATTCTCGACGAGTATGATGACATAGCCCGATAGTTCGACAACTTGTTGCTGCAAAAAATAACGAAAAAGGATATTAATTAAGTGCAAAAACCTCATTAAAAATTTACTAGATTCCCATAAGCACTATTAAGTATTCAATTATTAATTACTATATAAAATTTCCCCCTTAAATGGTATTTAAGTGGAATTTGCGGAACGGATTACTCGGAAATTGTTGAAAATTTATATGGCAGAGGCGGCACACGGGGCGTATGCTTAATGCCAAGCGATTCCCTACGCTCACGAAATATTTACAAAGTCTCTCTTGCTCTCGGTAAATGTCTCGCATAAAGTCATTTTCATAAATGCTTGCCTAAATAGCAACAACAACTTATTTATGCTCCTCGTGGGCGGTGGAGTGTTGGGTAGGGCGCTGTTATGTTATGGACTAAAAACAAAGAAAACACACAAACACACAGAGAAAGAGAGAAAAAAATCAAATTAATTACACAAAAGGATGAAGGACAAAGGCAGCAGCCAGTCTCTCGCTCAAACAACAAACAATCCAACTTCAGTTCAAACACACAAGTGTGTGTGTGCGGGTGTACGGGTGTGCGGGTGTGCGAGTGTGGGAAGTTTGGCCATTATTGCCTGGGCTGGCTCGTTATGTTAATTACAACAAATTATGCTCATGCGGCTCCTAGCTCCGCGCATGTATAGCGCATATCCTTGAAGGACACCCACCGAGCACGCCCACCTACGACCTTAAGCGTGTAATCGGTGGGCGGCTTCTTTGATTGCCCCCCAAAGGTTTGACAGTCACCGGAGCCAGCAGCAGCACCCATTCTAAAAGCCATTAAAAGTTTGGCAGGCCCTGCACTCACCGTAGATTTTACAAAGTAATTTAATTAATAAATCATTACTTAACTATAACTATAACTTAGGTGCTAAATATTACTTTCGAAATGTAAAGGAATTAAATATAAAAGGGTTCTCCTTATTAAAAATTTAAGTAAAACGTTTAAAGCAATAAGTAATAATATAATAAATATAATAAAAGCTTTAAGGTAAATTATTTCGGTTAATTCATCCCATCAAACTCTAAAAATAATTTAATCCTTTTAAAAAGAACTATTAGTAAAGGCAAAATTTCATATATTACAGTGCTGACTCTCAGAAAAAGTCAGAAAACCCTGATCCACATATTCAGCTGCGCGTGGGAACTTTTCCAGGAATGAACAATTAAAAAGAACTGCAAATTAAACACAAACAAATTAAGTATAAACACGCAAAAGGACATTCCAAGAAGGGGGAAGCACCACTAATTGTAGGAGAGAAAGCATCCAAAAGGCAAACTCTTGCTGACTTTCATAAAACTCATTAACCGGGAACTGGAACTAGCACTAAAATATTAATAAGGATTTTTTAATAAAACCTTTAAAGTCAATTATTTCTCTAAAAATAATTAAATCTTTAATCCTTTATTGATAAAATCGTAAACCTTATGTTTGCAATGCAGCTTAAATGCAAATATATTCGGACAAAGCTCGAAAATGCCTCTGGTTTATGGCCATACCTACAAATATTACAAATTTAAAACCAATTTACATATTTACATTTCAATATGGGCTTAAGAAAAATGTTTTACGTTTTTATTTTATTTTTATACACACTTAAGAGCAAGTGTACCAAGCTTGGAGTTATTTGAAATTAATAATAATAAAAACACACAATTAAAATGAAATAATAACAACTAATTTACAAAACTGAATCGAACTTTATTTTGTGTAAATAAAAGTGTGTCCCTTTTTATCTGCTTACTAAAATTAAATTTAAATATAACAGAAATAAATACCATTTAATAATCGAAAGGGAAGTGAAAATTAAATAATTAGTAAGTAAGAATAATTTCTTTAGGACATTTTCCTGTCTATCTACCTTAGGCAACCTTTCTATATAAACAATCATTCACCTTTAATCATTCACCTAAATAAAAGCAGATAAAATTTAAAATTTTGCTGCAACACTTTTCGGAATATTGAACCCCAAAATGTTATCTACATTCCAAGCGGGATGCCTCTATTCAACGAGCAATAAATAAATGATAAGCAAAGGACTTACATTGAAGAATCATGGCAATTTAAGTGGCATTTGGTGCCGGCACTTTACACTCCTCCTAAGCTGATAAATATTTTAAAAATTTGCCCCCAGAGTGGTGTGTGACCATCGAGTGGCAAGTGGCGACACGTTGCCGCTCACCTTTTCGCCCAGCAGCCTCATCAGCATCCCTCAGCATCCTCGGTAATAATTCATGGCCCGGACGAAATGCATCCGCAGCAATTTAAATACGCTTGGAGTTCATTTCGCACAGAAAACCCGAAATAAAAGCGACACAAAGAGGCCGGCAACAATAGCAACAATAAATAGCCAACATTGCAGACCACAAAATGCAAACCGAAAATTGGCAAAAAGCACTTGAGAACCATTTAAACCTGGCAGCCAGGAAAAATAAGGAAAAAATAGTAAACAAAAAGGAAAACATAAAAATAAATACAAGTAACAAAACAGAGCCCGACTGCGTTGAGATAAATTTATGTTGAAATTAGGGATGGCAGTATCGGAACGCAGATGAAATTCACTTATTTATTGTAATTAAATTTATATTTTAATTATTATTTTTCTTGCCTCTTCAAGCTAAGGTGGAACCTTAATAATAACCTTTTAAATCAGAAGTTTGGCCTTTTAAATATTAATAACAAAAATTTAAGAAAATAAGACATCAAGTTAAATACTAGAGATGGACACACATTGATGTTTATCGATTTTAAATCGATTATTGCATATTTTTGGATAAAAATCGTATTAAATAAGCAAACCTTGCATAAAACTAGGAAAATATTATTTTTAATCGACTTAAAATCGACTTTTGCATACAAAAACCTTGGTAGGTTAAATTCTTTTCCAGCTATAATCGATACCGATATTTTCAGAATGAAAATGGTTTGAGAAATATTTTAAATATATAAAAATATCTATGTTAATCGCTTTTTCACATATAAATATATCGTAATCTTGAACTCTTGTACATTTTAAGAAGGAAAAGGATTTTACGAATACTTAAAATACCTGAAAACATAGATGTTAATCGATTTAAAATCGATTTCTTTTTCATACAAATATATCGTAAGCTTAGATTTTTTCCAGCTACAATCGCTTTCGATTATATTAGGAATACTTTAAGACCCTAAATTGATATTTTCTAAATATAGTTCGATATTTTCGATATATTTATCGATATTTTACCAATTTAATAACAAACGATAGCTACGATATCCCTTCTCAACGCACATCCCTAAAATAAATGTGTATAAATAGAAAATAGAAGGCAACTCGGAGATGTACAAAAAGTTGCCTAATTACAAAACAAAGGCTCTGAGCAGGGTAAGGCGGGGGGAATAATTCAGACTTATTGGGTCACAAAAGTGAATAAGCAGGCGTTGGCATTGTGGGCGTGGCGATGTGGCAGAACCGGCAATTGTTGCAAGTGCAGCGTCGGCAACAGCAATGGCAATAGCAACGGCAGTGGCAACACCAACCAGCAATTGCCAGTGCAACAGCAACACTATTGCGACAGGCAAAACACTCAACTGGAAGTGAACTCGAGCTCTCGAGATCCCTGGCAAGCGGCCAAAAAGGACGCACACACACACAGACACAGACACAAGGCAGGCAAGGCGGCAGGAGCCGGCATGGAATGGAACGAAATGGAAGGGAATGGAATGTCCTGAGTGTCCTGGGCCAGGTGCTAACAGGGCCAAAAGCAGACACACACACACACCCAAAGTGCGACGAATAAACAGGAAGACAACTCTCGACGCGGTGCAGCTGCTGCTGTTGGGGAAATGAACAGAAACTGAACGAAAAATGGCTAAAAATGGGCAAAAATGGGCTGAAATGGGTAAAAGTGGGTGGGAAAATGCCCACCGAAAAACCAACGATTCGCAAACTGTTCGCACAGCCTCATATTTCACGCCTCTTTCCTGTTCGCCGTACATCTTCACAGTACACTCAGAGAAAGGATTTATTTTTGGTATTTTCTTAAGGTTTTAGGAGGAAAAAACACTAATTAAGTAAATTAAAGATTAAAAATAAAAAGGAATCTATATTAAACCTATCTTTGAGATTTTTTTCCCAGTGCCTAGATTTTTTTTGTTGGCTTAACGTGGCCAAGAGTCAGGCCAATTGATGAACTGCCTCAAACAAAAAGCGCGACAGCAAAGCAGGAGCAAAAAGCATAAAGGAAAAAGCAACGAAATCCAAACCTAAGCTGCATAATTATTGGCGCTTCAACGCCGGATGCAGGCACTCAAAAACCCCACACTCAAAGTACAACAGCGGACGAAATAATAGCTACAAATAAATACATTCTTAAAGTAATTATAAATAAATTAAAATAAATAATTTACTGTTTATCAAATCAATTATTTTAATCAATGAAAATCTCTATAAAGCTTCTTAATTAACACAAAGCCTTTTAAGCATTATTTCAATGTAAGCTTAAAGCATGGATCTAAGGTCTTAGATCTTAGCTGGATTCTCTTAAGAACTTAAACAATAATTTGTATTGCAAAATCTCTTTATGATTTCCCCTTTTAATCGGAAAAACATAATCTAATAAAATGTATTTGATGTTCATGCTTTTCCTAAGGTTTCTTTGGGTATATTTAACACTAAAACCGCTTCAGATTTTATATCAACTAAAAATTATGCCAAAAAGTATGCAACAAAATATTTTTAAATTATTGTAGCATACTTTTGGCCTTTTTTTATAATTTTTATTGCAAAATCTCTAAATAATTTCCTCTTTTAATTGAAAAAACATAATCTAATAAAATATTTGTGATCTTCATGCTTTTCCTAAGGTTTCTTTGGGCTTAAAACCAATTAAAAATCGTGCCGAAAAGTATGCAACAATATATTTTAAAATTATTGTAGCATACTTTTGGGCTCTCTTTTGGCAGATTTTAGATTCTCCCTTACCTTCTTATAGCGATATTCGAGTACAACTATTTACTATTATGTCAACCGCAGTTGTGTTTAGTGTGTGTGAGTGAGTGTGTTGAGGGGTGTCAGGGCAACAACTGGCGACATAGACAAACTGGGGCACTTAAAGAGCCCCTTACCCAGACCCTTACTGCCTCAGCACCTACATACCTACCTCTCACTCTCTATCTCTCTCGCTCTCTCTCTCTCTCTCTCTCTCTCTTACTCGCCCGCACTTTGTCGCACTCGAATGAAAAATGACAGCAATTACGCTTAAATTATGCGTTTGTTTTCATATGAGCGTCCTTGTCAGTTGTTCTTGTTGTTGTACTTGAAGCTCATTTCACACATAGACACATGGCAAGTACAGCACACACACACACACACACACACACACACACACACAGGGAGAGAGTCTAGGCGACAACATTTTCCCTTTTTTCCCGGCATTCTCCTTTCGGCCCATCGTTCATTCCATCGTTCATTGTCTCTGCTGTATTTTTTTTGCTTTCGCCGTTTGCTCTGGGAAATGCCCTGAAAAACTGAAAACTGCAGAATCCAACAGAGCGTGCATGCGATGCGAAAATATATCTGAAGGAAGGTAAGTAAGTGCCTGGGTTTTTGGCCAAAAGTTTTTGGGGGGAAATCAAAAGAAAAATTTAAGAAAAACTAAAGCCCGATCGCAAAAACCATTTCCGTAGCACACTCTTTGGGGCTGCTCGGGGGTTAAGAATAATCTTTTAGGTATTGATATAAATAGCATCTACCAACACTGCTTTAATAATGATGCAAGCCCCACTTTCCAACACTAATTTTATGATTTTCCAGTTCTAGTTTTCTTTAAAATGTGTTGAAACAAAGTGCTAAAAATTTAAATTTAAGTGTTTACGATTTGAGGAAAAACCTTGAAGTAATTGATATTATAATCACCTTCCAACACCGATTTAATTATGATGCAAATACCATTTTCCAACACAGATGTGTGTAAATTAAATGAACCAATTTTTTGAAGTTCCCTGATCCAAAAAATCTCATTTAAAAATTTAATTTAAGTACTACCAGCCAACACTGATTTAATAATCATAAGAAAACATCACTTTCCAACACCGATTATATGCTTGCCCAATACTTATTTTCTTATAAACTTAAGGAAACTAATTTCAATGAAAGCATTTACGATTTGAGGCATGAGAAGAAGAGATGAGATTATTTATAGAAGAATGGAATTATTGAGTTAGCATTCTAGAACAGTTTTCTTTATTTACCAACACTGACATTGAACAAATTTAAGTATTATTAACATATTTATAAAATTAAAAAGAACAGAAAGCCTGAAGGAATCAAAGAGTCTCTTTTTTTTGAAAATCTTTTAATAGTTTTGACAAAATATCCAGTATTTGAGAAGTGAAAACACAAAACTGTTCAGCACCTTCCAACACTTGCCACCAAACGAAAGGGCATTCCGAGTGCCACATGATCTTGGCTTATTTTCAATTCGCTCCGCTCCCTTGCGCTTGACTGCTAATGACAAAGCCAAGAACAAAACCAGAAACGACGGAAAAAAAAACATGGAATAGAAAAAAACGTGGAAAGAAAACAGAGAGATAAGATGTGGGATGAGAGGGGCACAGGGGGGATGCTTCACAAAAAGGGAAAGCAGAAAGCAGAAAGCAAAAAGCA
Organism: Drosophila auraria; assembly: GCA_008042615.1. Lineage (NCBI taxonomy): Eukaryota > Metazoa > Arthropoda > Insecta > Diptera > Drosophilidae > Drosophila > Drosophila auraria. The sequence continues at coordinate 32,956 of VNJW01014828.1, read as the reverse complement.
GAAAGCAGCAGCAGCAGCAACAGCAACAGAAGGGCGAAGGCAGAAAGGCGAGAACAAGAACAAAGCACTTGACTTGTCATTTTTGACATATAAATGGCGAAACAAATCTTTGGATATTGTTTTAAATGATGCACACACAGATACACACTCGCACACACCCAGCCGTACACCCACACACCCACACACCCCCACTCCCTGGGCTAATAAGCAGCAAAAAGCAAAAAGGGATGAATGATGTGGTTGCGGATGGAACCTTGAATGGCAATGCGAATGGGCAATGGGAAATGGGTAGTCCTGGGAGTCCCCCGGCTGGAGTCTAAGGAATCCCTTTCCGCAGGGGGATGATGATAGCAAAGGTAGGGGGAGGGGGAGGGTTATGCAACAAAGTACGGGGTATAAATGATACAAACGATACGCACAATTGTCGCTATTGTCGTTGGTGCGTGGTTAAAGTCGAATATTTATTAGACCCGAGAACCCGGAACCAGAAACAGGACCAGAAATCAAGCATATGTCTTCTGGCCTCCAAGGCAGGCTCCTTTCACGGGGGATACGGCGGGCTGGGGTGGGCTTCTAGAGTGGACCAGCACATGCGCAATTGCAGTTACCGCAATCAGACGCACAAACACACACACACACGCATGTGCGTTTTCTTTATGCCCAAGTTTTCCTTGCCTTGCCTGCTTTTCCTCTGAATTAAAGACACTAACAAGAAAAAAAAAAAAGTAAATAAAAATAAAAATAAAAATAAAAAAAAACACACACACGCTGCCACTTAATGAAGCAAAATGTTTTATACTTTTCATTCTTCTGCATCATTTCACTGGCTTGGTATAAATATATATATAAATATATAGTGTAGCCCCGGAATAGCACTGCCAATGGCCATCGTCATATATAAAAATTATTTGAAAATTTCATGGCAATTCATATAAAAAACTTTCTTTGACAGCCGCAGAAAAGTAGCTGGAAGCAAGAATATGAGCGAAAGCATTTCCCACACACTCACAAGCAGGCACAACCACATCGCATACGCACACACCCACACACAGGCAGAACCACAACCACAATGATGGACAGGCGGCCCATGCGGCGTATGCGTTATTTGCAGAAATTCTATCCCAATGCCCATACAGTCCACGCTCGTTACAGTGTACTCATAAACCTAAAATGTCTAGGGTGCTTTTACTGCCTTCTGTTTTATATATTTTTTATGCTTTTGGTGTTTACCAACACTGTATTTCATAAAACGATGAAGTACACCTCATTTTTTAACACGCTTTTTCGAGCTTAGCCAAACCTCCTTATATTTAAAATTATTATTATATAAAATTATTAGAAAAACATATAAATAAACACATATAAAACATTATATACTTGATGCTTTAGGTGTTTACCAACACTGTATTTTATAGAACAATGAAGTACACCTCATTTTCAACACCCTTTTTTTGTGTTTAGCCAAACCTCCTTATATTTAAAATTATTATTATATAAAATTATTATAAAAACATATATAAGTTAAATTAACACATATAAAACATTATATACTTGATGTACTTGATGTTTTCCAACACTGCAATGTCAACATACATCATTTTTCAACACTTTTTTCAAGCTAAGCCTGCTTTTCTATAAAACACATTTTATTTATAATGATATAAAACATAATCATAATCCAAACAAATGACTAAAGTTATTAAATTAAATTCTGCAACAATTAAATTGTACATTAAAAAAAAGTTTCTCTTTAAAAAAATATACATATTTTCCGGAATAACAAAAACCGTGCAAGGGCATTCCGGAAAATTGTGTTTACTTGTGTTTACTATACAGATTGTGGTCGCGAAAAAAATATATGTATATTTAATTATTCTTTTATTTATATGTTGGTTTCAGCCTTATTACCCTTATGTTTACGCAAATGAAGTCAAATATTTAAACCATTTAATTAATTTGAACAAATTATGGTGTTTATATTGACACAACATCAGGAGAAATCCTATTAAAGAGTATGCTATTTTTTACACAAATTAAAGACCTTTGATGAAAGTTCATATATTAGAGTGCTGACTCTCTAGAGCGTTGTTTCTTAACCCAGAAATTCCGTGATCCAAATACTAAACAGCGCAAAGGAACATTTCAAGAGAACTGCAAATTAAACATGAACAAAAAAAGTATAAGCAGGCAGAGGGGAAAAGCCTCACTAATCGCTGGAGTGAAAGCAGCAAAAAATCAAAACTCATTACGTAGCAAGGGTAAATATCAATAAAATATTAATTATTAATATAATACTTCAATAAAATACAAGAGGCAAGAGCAGGCCAGGAAATGCCCCGGAAATGGAATAAATTAAATAGAGGATGGACACGAAATTTCAATATTTCAACTTCCGAGCTCGCAAATGTAATTTATAAATTGCCAACAAACTTTTTTGAGAACTAATTTAAAGCGACAGGAAGCCAATTACAAAATATATATATAGAAAACAGAAAACAGAAAAAAAAACAGACAACTCAAATAACGAAACTCACTCAAAGGGAAAATCAACAAATGCAAACGGAACAAAAGGGCGGCATTTCACTTCTATTTATATGACACCGCCTGGGGCAATATTTATTTGATTCAAGCTCACAAAACAAACAAAAGAGACAACTAGACAAACCACCTTCAATTGCAATATAAATATTTTAGGGCTCACAGAATGAAAATATATTCAACTTTCATTTCGCAATGTCAAATCAACATTTCCAGGAATGCAAGCCGTTCCGAGGAGCAGTTAATTGGAAATAATTATGAAACAAAAGCGTGAATCATTTCCAGGAGAGCAAAGGCAGAAAACAAATTAAATGGGGCAATGGGGACTGCATTAGCGGAGCGAACAGTTCGTGGAAATGTGAAAATAAACTACGAGGAACTACCAAGGGCGAAGGGCGAAATTAAAATATAAATGAAGGAATAATCATTGAATTCGTTTTGTTTTCGCTGAAAGTCATCAAAAAAGTGCGACCAAATGGAAGGTGAAGGAGTAAATTAAAAGAAACAATAGAGAAATCCTCCAAGGAAAATAAAGCAAACAGAAATCAGCAAAAGGAGCACATAGAAAAAACAAACTGATGGAACAATTGAGATATGGGGACATTTTTTTCCACGGCACAAAGGCAGGAAAATGTTTTTTTTTTGCTGCGAATACTCAAGACTTTACAGGTTCTCTTTATTTTTTTTTCTTCCCATCGCCTGCACATCCTTGCAGAATCCCTGCATTATCCTAGCACTCAGCAATCGGCAAGCGATGAAAATGTTGTCGGAAAAAAGCGTTGCCTATTTTTTCGGGACCTTCGAACATGTCGTAAGTGCGTGTGGAGAACAAGGTACAGGACAGTAGCGTATTCAGGGTGGGGCTTAGGGCCCAACAAAAATTTTTAAAATCATGGCTTCTTTTTATTCAGTTTCTAAAAAGTATTGTTTACATTTTTAAATTCTGAGTCTACCAGGAATGCCACAGAAACCGCTTTCCTTAAAAAAAACGGCCCAAAAGTATACCACAAAATATTACACCTCACAAACTAAAGCCAATTTACATTAAATATGACTACTTAAATATCAGTGCATACTTTTCGACGCATTTTTAATTTATTTAAAATTGCTTACTATTTTTTTGGCGATTTACACAATTTTCTTAGTTTATGAAGTAACAAAAATAAAAGCTTGGCCACAAAATACATAATTTAAATATATTTCCTAACAATTGTAGCTTACAACTATTCCCTAGAACATTTTTTTAGCATAGCGCCCCTGCCTAGGGACACCAAGAAAAAGCGCTCGAAAAAACGACAAGAGGAAGCCCCATGTTTGCACTGAGAAACGTTGATTTTCAGTTACAATTTTTTGCTGGCTGATTCAAAGCCAAGAAAAAAATTAGAAAGTGTTGCGCACACACACACACACGCACACTTGGAGGACATGCCGCACTTACACCCACGCAGACACAGACGCGGCAAAGAAAAGGACCTCCTTTCAAGAGCAAATAGCAACTTTAAAATGTGTCAGGCAATGGGAGCCCCAGAACCGGAAAAGCAATGAAAAAACGAAATCGAAACGAAACGAAAAAATTACTCAGAGCCAAACGCAATGTTTTACAAGGAACAGAACTATGCAGGGAAAGAAAATAGTGAGGCTTTTATGGGTTTTTAAATTAAAATTTGGATTTTAGAATTAAAAAGCTTACGAAAAAGCTTGATGCTTTTTATTAATATTCTTTATAAGAGTTAAATTGTAAAAAAAAAGAGGTGGACATCTTTGTTTCTTGGTTTATTTTGGGTTCCTTTATCGTTTGATATTTTCTATATAATAATAAAAAGTTCCTTTTAAACTTGTGTGACTTCCTTTTTCTTTAATTTACTTATAAATACAATTTCTGATCAAAAATTGAGTTGAAAACCACATTAATGACACCCAAAAGTGTGCTACAAAATATCTAGTCATTAATTTAAAACCTTAAAGACATCATTGCATACCTTTGGGCCGTTTCTCAATTGATTTCAAGTCCGAAATATTTTTAATAAGCTTATAAACTAAATAACTTTCCTATAAATTAATATAAACAATTGAATTTAACTATAAATTATAATGACTAAGATACTTATTTATTTTATTAGCTATAAATAAAATTTCTGATCAAGAATGAAGTTGAAATTATATTTAATGACACCCATAAGTATGCTACAAAATGTTTAATCATTAATTTTAAACCTGAAAGACATCATTGCATACTTTTGGGCAGTTTCTTAATTGATTTAAAACACACACATTATTTTTAGTAAATCTATAAACTAAACAACTTTCCTATAAATTAATATAAAAAACTAACTATAAATTATAATAACTTAGATAAGCTTCTCCGTTTTTTTTTCTGAGTGCACGCCTGTCTCAGTGAGATTGCGTGAGCCCCCGCGTATGTGTGTTCGTGTGTAATAGCCCCAAAACGGCAATGTTTAATTAAAAACGATAAAGGACACAACGCCGGCAATGGGCAATGCAAATAGGAGAGTGAATGAGGGACGAAGGATGGATCCTGGGGGGGCTGCATTCATCAGACGTCGCTCGATTGACAAGCAGCGGATGCAGTTCTCCAGTTACATTTATGTTCCTCGTCCTGCGAAAAGGACACACGCACACCGAGCAAATTGAAAGCGGAAATGGGCCCAGGACCCCCAGCACCCCAGCGTCCTCGAACCCGTCACAAGGAAGCGAGATGTCAAATAAAATTTCACTCGAGCTGAAAGCCATTTTCCAATGGGAATTCGAATCATTCGAGGCACCAACAGCGACTGCGAAACGAATCCTGATCTGTTTGAGCTGCATGTCAACAGGGCCAACGATGACAGGCAGAAATGGGCCAATGTTTATAATTGCAGTCAATAAACAAAGTCCATAAAGGGACTACGCACAGAAATCATTAAAAAAAATTAAAGGAAGTAAATTCAATTTGGATGTCGAGCAGGAAATCCAGAAATACGTATGCAAATATCCAGAAATATGCAATTATAAATAAGGAAATAACAAGGGAATTGCTCAGGAAAAGGGAAATATAAAAGGTATTTCCTAAAATTTGTGAATTATGGATGAGATAGGAAGATATACTATAGAAAGAAATTGTAATAAAGAGATATAGAACTAAAAATATGTAATACAACTCTTTGTCTAATTCTTAAATTGAAGAAAAAATAACGTATAGATATTTGTTATTTTTAAAATGCTATAAAGATTAATAAAACTAAGGCTTTAAGTGTTAGGATATACTTAAAAAATATATTTAGCTAAGGAAATGAAATATAAAAAAACTTCAAATACCATTTAAAAGTCATCAGGGCGGAACCTGGCCTAATATATCTAGTAAAAATATAAAATACTCAAGGCAACGAGTCCTCCGAGCCACACTCCTTATTATAAATACAATGCAAATTGCCACAAAAATGTTTTTAAATAGAAAACAATTCCCTAAGAATATTTCTAATTAATTTAACATATTAATATAAAATAATATTTATTTATAAAATGCATTTCAAACCCCACTAACCTTGCCCTGGGACGAGGAGATCGTTGAGGCCGACGGCGTGCCCGAGGATTGTGCGCTTAAATTGGACCGGCTGCTGTTCGCTTGCATCGCGCAAAGCAGAGGCGCCACTTCGGTTCCTCAGTCCAGTTCCTCCCAGCTCCTGGTCCTGCTCTTGGTCCTACTCCGAGTCCTGTTCCTGCTGCTGCTGCTGCTGCTGCTGCTGCTTCTGCTCCTGTACTTCAGTTGCTGAGCATCAAAGATACGGCCGCTGCACCTGTTGGCTGCTGCTGCTGCTGCTCCTTGCGACGGCAGGAAACGGATAAGGATACGGACTTGGACTTGGACTTGGATTTGGATACAGATATGGAGAAGGACGCGTATTTGGATACGGTTGTGGAGAGGGAACCCAAGTCACGGTCATTGCTTCAGCGGTTGAGTGGCCTCAGATGGAAGGCATCTTCTACCTAAATATTAAGGCTTCGAGTTGCAATCTTAGTCGTATATTTTCCGTAGTTCTTTGTTTTATTCCCGTTTTTATTTAATTGGTGTTCTGAAAAAAAGGGAATTAATGGCTGGTTAGTAATTATTTTTAATGAAGGCAGTTAACGAAAATCATACTAAGTCTTAAAATATTTATTTCCTTTTGTTTTTCTGATGAAATTGTGAATTATCAATGCTAAAACCACAAAGAATAAATTAAACATTTTCATTAAAGATTAAATTCCTTTATTTAAAGTATTTTATATCCTTTGACTGCTCTCTTCCCAGCGTATTTATCAGCTGATTGTTCTTTTCACTTCCTCAATGTCTCCTCTGCCAGTCGAAGAGAATTAAAATCAACAGAAAAAAAAAGACATTAAAAAGGACTCTCTGCCAGCAGCGCAGCCACCGCGCAGCAGTTGACTCTGCAATGCCCAAAAATAGGGCTAGGTCATCCACATCGTGAAAAGCCACCCCTGTTCTTGCTATGCCTCTGTCCCCCAGATAAAATACACAACAAAAAAAAAATACAAGAGAAATGTAAAATTATTTAAGAAGCAAATATCATTTCGAAGCTAAGTTCTCTAAAGTTAAATAAAAAAATTGAATAGATTTTAAAATTTAAATAAATAAACAAAAATACAATTAAAATAAGAATAAATCATTTTTTAACGGTTATTTTTAGTTTATATTTCTTACTTTTTTATAATTTAAGGTCCAAAACTAAATAAAAACACAAGTGATTAAGTTTCTTATTTCAAAACCAAAAGGTATATTTTAAACTCAACAATATATTATATATATATTACACTAAATATACACAAAATATTTTATTGCATATTTTTGGACATGTATTTCATGGGAAATTCATTTAAGAGGTGTCTCAAAGTATGCTACTAAGTTATACCTATGCCAAAAGTTAACTTTACACTCAATTTGTTACTTAAAATTTTTTATTGCCTACTCCAAGGCATACTTTGTATTGGAAATTCATTAAAAAAGTGTCCAAAAGTATGCTACACTATTTGTAGATCTGCTAGGAAAAACTTCATACTTAATTTGGAAAGAAAAATATTTTATTGCCTACCTTAAGGCATATTTTTATTGGAAATTCATAGTAAAAGTGTCCAAAAGTATGCTACAAAATTTGTAAATCTGCTGGGAAAAAATTCATACTGAATTCGGAAAGCACAATATGTTATTGCCTACCCTTAGGCATATTTTCATAGGAAATTCATTGAAAAAGTATCCAAAAGTATGCTACATTTTTGTAGATCTGCTAGGAAAAAGCACAATATTTTATTGCCTACCTTTGGGCACATTATAAATAGATTTGAAAACCCATTACCCAATTCGGGGCAGGTTTTCACCGTGTGAATTAAAGAACAAAAAAAAAAGAATGGAACGAAAATCGTGCATGGACAAGGACAAAAGCGAAGCAGCATTATCCCTTTGGATGGCCAAAAAAAAGAAGAAAAAAAAGGATTCTGCTGCACTCGGTCGGCACGCCCATCGAAAAAAGGGGGCGCTAGCACAGAGCATTTCCATGCCAAGGGCGGCAGCAATGCGTTCCGTTAAAGCCGCCCCGAAAAACCCCAGATTTCCGAGCGTTTTTCTTGCTGAATTTTTGGTGTAATTTGTTGTTGCTTTTGTTTTTGTATTTTTTGGATCCCGAGCCAAGCACATTTTGCGGCGCAGACATAACCTCAACTTCTTGCGCGCTGCTTACCACGCTGCCGACGTCGCTGCCGGCGCCGCAGCTACCAGTGGCAGAGCTACAGAGCCAGGCGGCAGCACTGGCAGCCATTTTAGAGGCCAGGCTTTACGTGGATTTATGTCTATATATACGTGTTTGTCTTTCTGCGTGTGTGTGTGTGTGAGCTGCTGTGTGTGCGTGTGTGTGTATTGGTGCTGCCTTCATCTGATTTTCCGCCGTTTTTCTTGGCAAACGAAAACGGGGAAATAGTGTCAAGGAAACTATTTAGAGTTGGCAAAGAAATTAAATAATAGATTAAATAATCTGTCAGCTTTTGTTAAGTTTACTTTGTGGCAATTTTTAAAGACTTTTTTCCCTGCCTTGGATTCGGTTTATTTCTCGAGAATCTAAATGCAAGTTCCTTGCTACTAAAATTCCTAGAAAAACTTGATTTTCCAGAAATCCTTATAGCCTTTTAGGGTTTTTTTTTCTGACTTCACCTGAAAGCTACATATTTTCATTGAAAAGTCTTGGCCTTGCTTAGTTTTTCAAGTTTGTGGTGAAATCGAAATCGTTTTTAGAGCAACTTTAGCTGTGGAAATCGTGTTTTTTAATCAACTAACTATTTGCAAAGAATTCTTTAATGTTTTAATTGAATTTCCTCCACAAAATTCGATGTAAATATAATAATAAGCCCTCGGCTTACTTACTTGGTTTTCCCCTTTCAGCTGAGACTCCTTCTCCTTGTAGATTTTGTTGTTTTCGCTCTATTAATTATTGTTTTAACCTATTTTTAATTACTTGATTTGTTTTGGCAATTGTTGTGCGTATCGTTTGCCTTAAACTATATAATGCCTACTATATATATTATATATATCTTTTTGTGGTATTTACTTGTGCGCTTGGGACGCTATTTGCATCGTTGGCTGTTTTACATTTTTGGCTTGGCTTGCTTTTGGTTTTGCTTTTGATTAAACTTTCTTTGTTGTAATTATTTTTTGGTCAAGGATTAAACAACCGAAAAAAAAAATTGTAACACAAAAAAACAAGACACACACACGCGCGCGAAATCACACCCGCACGCACGCACACACACGCACACACATAAACGCGCACGCGGCGAGAAAAAGGGGATTTTTTTTTTTTTTGAGACGGCAAACAAAAATTCTTTTTTTTTTTTTTTTGTTTTTGGCGAAATATATATTTTTTGTTTGGTTAGGATTTTACATATTTGAAGGAATTGTAAGAATTAAAAAAAATAGCGACTTTCGGTGTTGATTTTCGTGTGGAGTTTTTTTTTTTTTGTTTTTTGCGCTGGCGTTTTTGTTAATTGCCGTGGATTCCGGAGGACTCCGGGTGCTTCCTTACGTGCAGTCCGCCCGTGCGCTGCGCACGCAATCTCCGCGTCTGCCGCCGAATGGAGATTGCCACGACGTTGCGTTGGAATCTTGCGCGGAACTGAGCGCTGCTTCTGCCTGCCGCTGCTGCTGCTGCCTGCTGCCTGCTGCTGCCGTTGCCGCCTCTGCCAATGCCGCTGCTGCCGCTGCCGCTGCCGATTCCGGCACTGCGATTCCGGATGCTTACAGCTCTCCTCTCCGCTCTCTCCGTGCGTTCTCCGCTGGCGTAGCCTGGCTCCCGTCCGGCGCGAGTCTGGGCGGTTTGTGCGAGCAGCAGCCGTGCAGTGCCACTGGATTCTGTTCTGTTCAGCGGCGCTCTGCTCCCGTCGTCGGCGTGCTCTGTTCCAGCCTCCGGATCCGGACTCGGACTCGGATTCGGATTCTGACTCGGCTCTGGGCTCCGGCTACGCAGCGCTAACACAGCTCAGCCCAGCTCGGCTCGGCTCAGCCCCGACGCCGGGCACAGTGGGACCAGGGTGGGCCGAAAAAGCTGAAATATAATTATTTTTAATTGAGAAAATCAAGGAGGAAATTTAAAAAATCTACTAATAGCAAACATAATTTCTTGTCAAGGATAAGAGGCTGTTTCTGGCATTGCCAGTGTCGTCATCAGTATGCAATTGCGACTAGATCCAGTTGGGAATTCCAGATGCAAATATAGCGTACATGCCTTGAGACTCTGTGTACTCTGGACTTTGTTCCACTTAAACTAAATTGAATTAAAGACCATAAATATATTATTTTTTTTATAATAATACTAAAAAGATGTAAAAAATAAAAACTAATTTGTCAGGGTTTGCCCCAAAAATTACGTAATAAAGTTTTTTTTTATTATAGACCCCCTATTCCCCATATGATCAAGAGTTATCATTGAAGAAATTACTCCCCATAAGTTTACGTAATTATTAAATTTGTTTTTCCAAAAATATTAATAAAAAAAAACCCCATTCCCCCACGTTATAATAAGTTTCCCTTCCCCCTTTAAATCTATATTTATTCGGCTTAAAACCATTTTATTAAGGTAAAACTTTGAGTAATTTATCATTTTTAAATATTTGTATTTATTAATTATTGTATTTATTAATTATTTTATTATTTATTATTCTATAATTTATTATTTTATTAATTATTATTTTATTTATTTTCTCCTTCAATTAAATATTATATAATAAACTGCCCGAAAAAGTAGGCAATGAAATCTTTAACATAAACGCTCAAGTGCATCCCACTGTGCGACGCCGACGATGGACCAAAACGGATAAAAGCAGAGCAGCCGGAGCAGCAACCGAAGGGACACGAGCTGAGCCGAACAGTGCCGCAGCCTAGCAGGGCCGGCTAGTGGCAGGGTGAGCAGAGCGGAGGCAGAGCGGCGGCTGATTTACAAAACACATGGCTTCGAACGGCGCGGCATCTCCAAAGTCACCCACACATTGGCGTTAAAGAGAGACAGAAAGGAGAGGCACAGGCAGAGGCAGAGGCAGAGGCAGTGGTAGTGCTAGAAGGGGGCCAGCGAGAGCGCGCGCCGCACGTCTCTGATACGCACAGGATACACAGCGTGCCATGCTACGGTGCGGTGCGGTTGCAGTCCACATCAGCAGCTGTGACCCCCTTCCAAGTCGCTGCCCCGACTCCTCTGCACAAAACATGCGCAGCACGAAATGACCGAAATATCAAAACGGAAAACATATGACATGGTGACATTCCATTTGCAGCGTGATTTTAAAAAATAACGGTGCTTATACGTGATGCAAAAAGGATGAGATGCTGGTTATTAACGTAACGGTAATGAACATTTCCAGCTGTTGTCGCTGCAAACTTACGTCCCCTTTTTGACACTTCTATCGATTAATCGACTTAAGAAGGTGTCAACTCTCGACATAATTATCGAATAGTGTTTATAGAGGGGCCTGCATTTTCCAACAATCGCTTGAAAATTCAAAAAATAGTATAGGCAGGGATTGTAAAATCGTAAATTGTTTAAATTTGTTTAAACTTAAAAAAAAAAAAAAACAAAAATGCAAAATGCTGTTTTGGCTTATTGGAAACAGATCTACTGCGCAAATCAGAATTTCAAGTATTGCGGAATATTGTTAATGTTGGATTTCACATAGATAGGTAGCCATGCCTACCACCGCCCACACAAAGCTTTAAAAAAGCGTTTGAAAATCTGTAGACTTGTCTTTCTTTATAATGCTAAAAAAGATATATAACAAATAGACAAATAGATTGGTCGGAGGCTTTCTAAAAATGTATACAAAATTTATGGAAGTGATGAGACAATAAAGTTGCAATCTTCTATCCTTTTTTTTATTTGACACATTGGTAAGAACCCATGCAGTGGCGACCCCAGGCGGCGTTATCGCTTTCTGGGCGGAAAACGAAGAAAAAGCCTAATGTAAAGCTCATGAAAGCGTAGGAATCGGCGTTGCCAGATGCAGCCATGTTCAGCACCTAGTGCTCCCGGTTTTCTCACCATGCTCATTTCTCACTTTTGCGCGATAGGTTTTTGTTCAAACCAAGTTCAACACCACTTTATCGATAACTCTCTGTCTCTTTTATTTGGATTTATCGACGACCGCCGGCGGTCTGGCAGCCCTACGCAACAAGTTGAATGGCTATCGAACCGTCGCCCATCTCTAGATCTTCAACGTTTTGTTCAGCCCATCACTAGAGCTGCTCTCTGCTCTCTTGCTCTCTTGCTCTCCCAATTTGAATGCCTCTCCCAATTTGTATGCTCTCCCACCCTTTATGATTGCTGATATTCCACTTGGCGCGAACAAACGATAATTTAAATTATCTTATAAAGTGATTAAATTAAGTTATTAAAACCAGGTGCCTTTGGCAGTCTGAGAACAAAAACAACCATGAATTATATTTTATTTAGTTAATATAAACTTGATATATAATATATATACTAAATATTTAAATGCAATTTATTTTCGATATATTTTAGAAAGCAAAATAGGTGAACAAAATATTTTGAAAAAATTTTGTTCAATTGTATATTAATGGTATATTGGTAAATAGTGATCTTTTTGCTCGATTTTATGGTATTTACGGTATTTTTTGTTTGGCCACACTTTTACAAATGATTTTGTTGATTTTATGACTCCCGGTAATTGGTAATTCATTTAAAAAGACTATGAGCAAACAAAAATATCGTGATGAGTGGGAGACCATCCCCGAAAATAAAAAATGGCTTGGCAGGAGCGCCAATAAAATGGATGCCTTTTGTAAGGCATGCGAGTGCAATATAGTGAGCAGACTGGCGTCAATAAAACAACACGCGGCTACCCAGAAACATATAAATAAAATGAAATTCTTCTGTGGAAAGTCAAACAACTGGCTGAATAGCGATCAAACATGTTTTGTCTCTTTCTTACTCATGGTGATGGTGGGTGACGTTTGTTAACGTTTAGAATGCAAAAGTTAAATGAACATTTTATTTCTGTTTTTCATTATTTTAAGAATTTGAAATAAAAAAAATGAACTAATCTTTTTTTTATCAATATATTTGATATGTTTGAACACCTGATTCAAATTTCTAGCCGTTTTAACTGGCATTTTTTTATGGTATTTAAATGGTATATTGACAATATGAAAAAGTATATTTTAGTCTATTTTTGAAAAGAAAATGGTATTTTTCGATTTGTCCGGCGCGGTCACGCTGTTTGGCAACAAGTTGAATGGAATAAAAAAAATTGCGTCCAAAATAGTGCGCAAAATAGTTTTGTTTTTTGTTTTTGTTAACGTGCAACGATTAATAATTAATTAATCAATAATTAGCGGTATATATGAATGCAAGTGACAGTTGGACCACGAATTCGATACAAATTAAACCACGCAACAAAAACAATTGAGCAAGCAAACGCACACACACAAACACGCGCAAAAACACCACTCAAACACACACGCACACACATGTGCTGGCGCCCACTCGTGTGCGAGGGAGTGAAAGAGACAGCGAGCGCGAGTGAGTGAGTGAGAGTGAGAGGCAGCTCTCTGTAACTGTAATATAATTGATAAAACAAAAATCGTCAGGAGCAGGAATCGAGAGAGAGTAAGCAGCAAGAGAAGCCAAACAGGAGGAGCATTTTTGTTGTTGCTAAAAATAGCAACAAATAGAGAAAGACAGAGAGGAGAGCACTGACGCAGGCACAAAAAAAAAAGTAGCAGCCTTTGGGCCACTTGGATTTTAATATTATCCGGAGACACTTGTACCGTTAGCTCTCCGTACCGCTCTCCGCCGCTCTCCTGTTTTGAAAACACAAACAACGGCATTCGGTGGAAGCAACAACAAGAATAACATCACAACGGCGACAACAGCAAACCCAAAACTATGCTTTTGAAATTCACAACAACAAAAACCAGTGGAGCTGGACCCTCGACCGTCCCCCTGTCCCTCGCCCACCAGCTGGCAGTGGCCCCCTCTCCCGGCTCCTCCAGCACGTCCATGCAGGCGACCACAACGTACGCGGCGCGCGGAACAGGTTTGTACCATTATCCCATTTCGCTCTCTTCTTCTTTGCTCTCTTTATATTATGTTATTTCGCCTTTCGTTAACCATCCGCCGTCGATACACTTTTTTTTAACCCATTGAGAGCAATGCGAGTTCGAATTGGATTGACACAAAAATGCATCGGTACATCAAGACATCGCATGCAGCGGCGATCATGCGATAGTTTTGTGGTATTCTTGGATGCTCCACCCAGGGGGTTTTTCAGAGAGACACCCGATCGCTTTAAAATGTAATCACCAATGTTTTCTCCTTCGGGGTCTAGTTTTAAGACTTAAATCTCAAATTTGAACTCTTTAAGTATTTAGATTAAATAAGTTTCCATTGAAATCTAAAAAAGGGTACCTGTTTCTCTTGTACCTAAGGGTATACCGATATTTGAACACATTAAAATATATTTTATAGGTTTTTACAACTTAAAAACCATATTATAATTCTATAAGGGATTCTTCTTATATGAATTTAATTCATTAAAACCCTTAAATGCCACAATTATTGCGTTAAACCTAGAGCTATTGCAATGTGGGTGCTTAAAGGGTTAATTTTCTCTGTTTTGCTTAGGTTTCTTTCTCTGTTTTTATGTTTTCTTCTTGTTTTTTGTTATTTTTTTGCTGTAAATAAATGGCCAACCAAAATAGATCGCCCTAAGGTGGTGTTATACACACAAACAAACATACTAACGGGTAAAAATAAGGCTCCCGGCTTATCCGTATCGCCGCCGAAAATATTTCTTGATTGATTCCAAACCAACCGAACCGGCAAGCACCTCCCACTTCCCCCAACGATATCAGCAAAAGTTGAAAACTATTTGATTTGGCCCCCACAGACATAAAAAAAAACAAAAAACATTGCGACATTGAAAGCCACGCACGTGTACCAACACATACGCGCTTACTTATGCTTACACGCACCCACACACTCACAGTTTACATGCTCGAGTACAGTGATCACTCGGGAAGAGGGAAAATGTATCAACAAAGTAACCCTTGCCACTCTGAAGGCAAAGGCGGAAAGGCATAGAAAATTTGATAAAAAAAAATTATTTTTATTATTATTTGTACAATAATTAATACACGTTTAAGATTAATCACTGTAACTTTACATGAGCTCCGA
This sequence comes from Drosophila auraria, assembly GCA_008042615.1. Classification (NCBI taxonomy): domain Eukaryota; kingdom Metazoa; phylum Arthropoda; class Insecta; order Diptera; family Drosophilidae; genus Drosophila; species Drosophila auraria. Next base: position 17,696 of record VNJW01014828.1, on the reverse strand, counting down.
GTTCATTGGGCTTTTTGTTGTTTTGTTGTGCCCGCGGCTGTTTGTTGATTATTTTTTTCGTATTTCTTTTTTTAATTTCCATGTTTGCCACTTAACACACGTGGCAGGAAAATAAAATAGAAACAGTTTTCTTTCTTGAGCTTGAACGCCAATCGAATCCCTTTCAAGTTATTTTCTTTTTTTTTAGCCTTCAGCTGTTTGCTCGGTATTCAGTTTCCCCCGCCCACTTTGCCTTACCTGCCACATGCCTTTCAGCCCAGCTTTTCCAGTCTTTCCTTTCCGAAAGCCACCTACAACACCCCCACATTTCTCTGTCTAATTTCATTCCGCTCTCTTGAGTCATTTGTTTGCTCCGCCTAATGGCCATATAATCGAATTGAATTGGATTGAAATGAATTGGATGTTTTGTTCCAACAACGTTGCGGCTCCTTGGCAACCAGCTGGAGAACTCAGTCACTTAATCCAGTGTCTTTGCCTTTCCTTGGCGAGGGAGTGCCTACTTTATGTCTAAGGAAATGGAAAGCGAAAGAAAATGGCAGGAATACGTACAAGAATTCACAAAGAAAAAAGTGTTACACCTGTTGAGCAGGTACAGTGGTCAATAGGATTTTATATGGGATATATATTTCACATATAGATTTTTTGGCTTCTCTTAAAGTCCTAAAACAATTATATATTTAACTTACAGTTGAAATTAGGCAGAAAATATAATATAACATATAATACTACAATTCTTGATACCCTTTTTAAGCTGAATCCCAAAATTTACCATTAAGCCTGATATAATTAATATAATATATAATTTTAATGCAGTGTCATAGCCGCATGAGCGAGTAAGACTGATCACTGTACACTTACCCATCCTAGATGTCCCTGATGCCTTTTGGTTTATTTTCGTCCAGCTGGGAAAGGAAGCCGTACTAGTGGGATGCTGCCTCTAAATTAACTAGACTCTATTATTCCCTACAACTACGAAACTATTTCCTTCCCCCATTTAACCCCGCTTTTCTGTCTGTTTGTTAATTGCATCGAAAGTCTCGTGACTCGGCTTAGTCAGCGATTGTTTATTGTTTATACACTCCTTATGCCCCGCTCTTGGCTGCTTACATTTCGGTTAATTTAATACAATTTTCTGCTCTCTAGATTAGTTAATGATCATCATCATCACCATCGGGTTGTTGTTGTCGTCAGTCTAGTTTCAGGTGTTTTTTTTTGAGCGTATTTAGTATGCAAAGCTCGACAAACGACGAACGACAACGAGTTGAATAATTCCAACTTAGTTAATCAATTTAATTATGTATGAAAATCGTTTTATTTGGTATTTGTCATTGTTGTTCGATGTGAGACACTATTATAGTTTGCTCGCATTCCCCTTTGCCTCCAAGTTCGCTACTATAGCTCTCTTTTATCTAAATTTTTCTCTATTTTATATATGTTTTTCTCCTTCCCTCTCGGGTTGACCAAATGTTGTTTCTCTTTGGCTTTCACCCAAAAATTTCAATGGCAAAACGGCTTAAAGTTGATTTTGTTTGTTTGTCGTTTTCATCTTTTGTTTTGACGCTCTCTTGTCCGGTACTCGAAGAGTTCAAGGGTTCTTTTTATTTACTCAGCTTTTTGCAAAGAATTTTTTGACTGGATTTAACTCCTATAAATATGTTTTTGCTAAGTTAATGATAGAATTTTGACAGGGAAATGGTCTTAAAACAGGGTTTAAAATTTTGTGTACTTGGTTTCATAAAATCAATAATAATTTGTTATATTTGTTAAAGTATTTATATATATTTTGTATTTTATTAAAGTAAAATCTAATCAAGAAAAAGAGTAACTCGTAGTCGCAAAAAAACACAGCAAGTTTTACTGACAGTTTTTCTCTGCCTTTTTTGCGAGCCCACCTCAATTATTTTGTTATTGCGACGCCAGCAGACACGCACATATAAAATAAATATATAGTACCTATAGTATATTTGATGGGAGGGTAGAAAAACATCATATATGTATATGATATGGAGGTGGTAGAGGAGGGAATGGGAATGAATGGTAGACTGGGTGGGAGCAGAGCAGAGAGCAGGTGGAGCAGGCAAGTTCATCATTGTCCTCAAAGTCGATGCATCATTCAAATCAACTTTTAACTTTTCGTGCAAAACAAAATAATTAAAAGTGTTGCTTTTTTGGCCTTTTTTTTTTTTGCTTTGCTTTCTCGAACATCACGTTTTGTTTTCTTGATTGAGTAAGCAAAGCAGGAAGTAAAAAAGTGCCAATTTTATTCTTCAGAGGAGTGTTTTTATGGTCGTTTTTTTTTTATCTGCAAACCAAAGGGAAGGGAAGCTCTGGTTTCTAGGATACTCTAGGGAAATTGTAGCTTTTCTTAAGTGAAATCGATTGACTATGCATTTTTACATTAAAAATAAAGTAAATCCAGGATTAATGGTTAGGAAATTAATAATTAATTATTTAAAAATGGTAAAATGTAAAGGTAATGTTAAACACTTAAAAAAAAATGATTTTTTAATTATTGGATTATTATTAAAATAATTTTTTTTATCATAAAATCAATTAAATAGAAAGCAATTTAATAAACATATACTGGACTTCATCATTAATTTCTTTTAGAGATGGCCGATACATCGATGTTTATCGAAAACTTCGATATATTTGCAGCTCTACTTATTCCTCAATCACCCTTTTTCCCTACATATATTCCTTCGACTTGCTTTTTATGGCTCCCTCAAAAAACAAACCTTAATAAGCGAAGCGCGAAAATCGAAATAAAGATATTGTAATGCCAGTCGGCCGATAAGTTCGCGTCGAAATTTATATATGCCCCCATTAAATGATTTTTTGCTTTTTTGGTGCTTTCTGTTTGCTTTTGTGTGTGTTGCTGTTGCCTGGCGTTTTCATTAAGGCCCCCGGCGACAAACAGGTGACAATAAAATGCAATCAGAGCGTTTATGAGCCCATCATTTTGTGAGCCAAATCGAAAACAGTATGACCGTAGCACCAATATTGATTGAAATTTTGATCATCGACTGAGTCATTCGGCACCAACATTCAGGACTCTTTTTGCTATACCACAAACAATTACCTTGAAGGGGGCAAATACTGAATAAATAACTGAAGACCGTGAGAACAACAATAATAGCCACAGCCGACCGATGATTGCTCCAATTCAAGGAATGTAGGGAATATGCAATTATTGAAAGCTCGGCAATTTGCATTTGACATTCCTAATCGATTGCTTGGCGAAATGGGAATCACATTTAGTAGGGCACACATCAAGCATAAATCCAGTTCTATGCTTAAAATGTATAGAATTCCCCCGTGGTTTCGGTATCAAATTAGAAAAGAATTATATTATATTCATAGTTAAGAATGAACTGATTTTAAAATGTATTTTAACAGTAAAATTTATTTGTTATTCTATTACAATAATCCTCAATAGAGTTTTTGCTTATTTCTAATTAAAATAAACCACTTTTTGCATAAATCTGTACTTACTTTAAATGCTTTCCATCTTACTAGTCAATACTTACGATTTCATTCATATGAATTAATCTGATCTAATCGGAACTGATCTTAAATTCTCCACTTTATTGTTTTTTGTTATTGTCATTTGATATGAGATTAAATTCCATTACGTTGCTAGACTATTCCACTGCAAAGTGCAACCAGAAAGCACTAGCTATAAGATAACAACAATTGTCTAAGGTCAAAACGCGACGCTTGGCAGAGCGATTCTTGGAAAATTGATCTAGACCAGAAGCCGGCTTCCCCTTGTTTTGCCTGTCTATTACAGAACTCAATTGGCCATAACGGGCACTGCGAAAAATAGATTGAAACCTAACGTTTCTATCTACAAACGATAAAAACCTAAAACCTACAAGGTCAAGGGTTAAATGTTATTAAATATGAAAAATATGAGGCCTGTAAGAAAAAAGGGTTTTCCTTTTATAATTGCCAATAAGATGACGGATTTATTCTTTTACTTATTTATGTAAAACCAAATATTGTAATTATATATATCAAATTTCTTTATTTTCGTATAAAAATCTAAAGAAACTAATAGTATTTTTGCTATTTGTGATATTTTCTGTATTTTTTGGGTAATTTATTTATCATATTTCATAAGCCTCTTAAGAGCACTCTTAGCCCTGAAATCGTCTGAATATTTAAGCTCTTAGAGACTCAGAACTTTGAATACAAGTAAACTTTCTTTTGAAATCATAAAAACTTAAATTAATAAGTTCAAACTTGTGCCCAAAATTTCAGAATTTAAGCCAGCTTGATGCTCCCCACGCCAAGACATAATAAAATACTTAGGGGAGTGATCGAGAGGAGTGAGAAAGAGTTCGAGGACATGTCTTCACAACGTGACTAGGGGGATGCTTTTGTCATTTTTTTTTTCATTGTATTTTTTTTTTTTTTTGCGCCAGTGTAGTTGGGGGTTGTCCGGAAATGCCGGTAGTGAGAAAAACTTTTCTCCTACTTTTGTGTTGTGACGTACGAGACCACGTTGGTTGGCTGTCGTCATTCAGGTGAGTCCCCCAATCACTCGCTAGCCGGTTTGCCAAAGGCACCGAAGGGTGAATTCAGGTGGGACGATGCAGTGAGGTGAGGAGTCTCGCAAGTCGCTAGTGAGTGGGTCGGAATGGAAATTATCCGTTGGCAATTTATATATTCGTTATGCAGGGTCGGTAATTGGGAATCTATCGTCTAGTCGATATAGTGCGTTTCACGATCATATCCGATCAGTGGTCAGGGAAATTCCAGGGATGATAAATGAGCCAGGCCTCTAAATATATATCCATATATCTGAATATAATCATAGATGACTAAATAGGAAGAAAAACTGAAATAAACAACTAAAATTAAGTGAAATTACCTGAAAATTAATCATATTTTATAGTAACAAACTTGGAATATGAATCGTTAGTAATTGCTTTAAGAATTTCCGATGTATTTCGACTAAAATTAACACAATTCCTAAAACTATCTAGGTTCTATGGTTAATAATTAAAATTTACTGGAATTAGATGAGTTTTCGAAATAATTCCCGACATTTCCATGATCTGCGATCTCGTATAGAGTATTCAAAAGTTTAAACAGCAAACAGTGATCATTATTACGATTACGATTACGATTGTTTTGTCAGCCATTTAACAGGTTAACCCCTTGATAAAACACTGTCAGGCTGAAGACCCGAAGATTTTTATTTGAGTTGCGGTTTTATTTTGTTTTCCTTTCTTTTTGCTTTTGATTTTTTGAGCTCTCCAAGGAAGACGGCCGACAGTCAGCCCCAAAACCAATTGAATTGGCTGTGACGCCAGCAACTGGCACCAATCGACACTGCGCCGCGCATACATTTATTAATTTATTAATTTATGAATTATAATAATCAACGGCGAACGAATCGAGACGTAAATTGGATATTGATTCATGCCCAGGCGTTTATTACTTTGCAGTGTATTTGGGTCTTGAATTTCACCAAGTTTTTAGCTTTCAAAGCGAACTCTTGAAGGTTTTTAAGAATTATATAAATCCATAATACATTTTACATTTATAATTTGTTTCTTTATACATTTTTGTAATATTTGTGTTGTTTTTCTATCCAATTCACTGGCCTTGAACCCTTCTTTGGTGTCATTCACATTGACAAAAACACATTCTGAGCACGAGAAAAACACGAAACGAAGAAGAAATGATAACTTGCAGCGGGAATACCGCTTGCTTTAATCAAAAAAAGGTCTGTCTTTCTCTGTTATTGTTTCTTTTCTTATTTTTTGCTTTTTTTTTTACACATTCTTATTTGTCTCCCAACATGTGTAAGATCAGTATCTGGAACGTGATCTTAAACACATTTGTTTGTATCAGAAGAGAAATTCTAAAATTAAAATTGCGTCAAGGGAAGGTATTTTAGGAAATTAATTTGTTTTACCAAGTAAGAAATGAAATACCCGGTAGCCAAATCTTTGTGGAATAAATTTAAATAAAAGGACAATAGTTGTTATTCAGAGGATGTAGAAAATAATACAAATAATTACAAAAACACGGATACTAACGGAACACTTTATTATTATTTATCATTCCTACAAATTATCCCTATCTGGCACTGCTTTATGTTCTGTTTATATAGTTTCTATATCAAATAGAGAAAACACGGAAATGCTATGCCAAAAGATGATTCTCACCTGCCATATAATACCTAAATTGCGCATACGAATCTCCTCTTTCGGACTCTTTTGCACTTTGGACAGATACAAATCATCCAAATTATTTGTGTACATTGGCTGAGGCCTGTTTTCTTGGCGCTCTTTCTGTTTTGCTTGACGAGCCCCAAATATAATAGAAATTTTTCGGGGAGGGGTCCACAGCCTTTGGCAAATAATAGGTGGTGAGTGTGTGAGATGTGTTTTATTGTTATTCCCTTGATAAGGGTATTCTACATTTTGGTATCAAGCTTGTAACCCAATAAAGCAGAAGTTTAGGAGCTCTAAAAGCATTAAAAAGGAAAATATGGATAAGAGGTTATTTTAATAAATTTACAGTTAAACATTATCGACTTAATATCGATCTTTATCGATTTAACATTGATATTTATCGATATAACATAGATTAACAGTGCTGTTATACTAGGAAAGCTGTTATTCGCTTTAATAGAGTATGTTATGAGCACAATGTGCGATGTTATGCAAAAATTAAAACCTTTAATCCTTGGCAAGGGCATAAAATATTCGTTTAACTGAATTTCTTTTCCTTTGTCACTGTTTTTGTAATGAGTAAGTGGAGGCGGTCTTGGTCCATCGACTCTAATTGAAGACGGAGCGAGATAGCAGTACGGTGTGTGCGTGTGTGTGCTTGCCTTGTTGTGTGGGTGGCGACACTGAGCCAGAAACGCATTTGAAATCTTTGTTTGCCTATTTACTTTCATTATTTAAGTGCTAAACGAACGTTTTTCATCCCATTCAGCAGAAAATAAGCAACACAATTAAAAAAAATGCAAAGACATCTCATAAAAGAGCGAGCACAAATTGAAAAACAACTTGGAGCTGCTTTAGACGAGTTTTCCGATCCTCCAAACTCACATGAGTCGAAAAATGGCTTAATTTGAATATGAATAGGCTCAAACTGTCCAAATAACACCATCATAACAAGTGCAAATAATCAGCTCATTTGCATAGCTGGTTATGAATAATTCGAAAAGAAAACTAATGTGGATTTATGCTGTGTTTTTTAGGTAAATCTTAGGACCAAAAATCCTGGAAATATATATCACTTTCTCTAGTCTGTTGTAGGTTGGGAAATTAATCATTTATCCTTCTCCTAATTCCTATAATTTAGGGTTCTTAAACTTAATAATAATATTAATAATATCCTGATTTTTTTAGTGTTCTCCCTAAAAAGTGAGCCTCTAAATAGTCTGAATAGTAATTACTATTAATAACCCTTTATTTCAACCATAATCCTCAGAAAACATCCAAAACAAACACCGGCGCCCGCTGGTCATTGAGAGTTGATGCTGTCAGGGGTCAGCAAAAACCAAGAAATAAAAAACAAATAGAATAGAATTGGTGAACTCAACGAAACTTACCTGTTTGAACTATATCGTATTTTTTCTTTCCGGCTATTTTGGTTTTGCTTCGCTGGCTTGCTGTTGTTGTTCTCTTGTGTAAATATTTGCCTTTTGTATTTATCGTTTGTATGTAAAAGATTATGAGTTTATGCTATGCCCTGAGAGGGGCTTTGTCTGGGCTACGACACGTGTAAGTAACTGCCTATTACGGGGACTGATCTTGAAAATAATATTAATAACGCGTGCAGGGGACTTGGACTTCAGTTAAAATTAGGTTTTTAATTATAGATATTACTTTAAGGTTTGTGAAACAATCACAAGACCCACAACTAGGTCAGTTCTTACCTAATAAATAGAATAAACCTAATCAAGGTATTATTATGGACTTAAAATAGGAAAAGGAATAGAACTTAATCGTAAATTCCCTCCCTTAATCTTCATCTTAAACTAAACAAAAAACCTCCCTCTATTTTGTGTGCATTTTTCAGCGATACTTTCTTAAACCAGACTACGGCGAGATAATTGGGGCTTGGGATCCCATCTCTCTCTCTCAGCGAGGAAACCAAAACCAAATCAAACCAGATCACATCAGATCGGCGAAGTAGTTCGCATTCGCATTTTGATTACAGACCGACCCTGCTTCCTCTTTCACGCAGTCTGCGGCCACCGCAGTTTAACGATCAGACAAACCCATCAAGACCCGACTACGACTACACACCATTTACCACAAACAGCTCAGACAAAGTCTTTGCAATTAGTTAGATTTTTGTTGCTATTTTTTTGTGTTTTTTTGGTGTTTTTTGGCAAGGCAAATCGCAGACGTCCAAGCCTAGCGATTGCCATCGGTCTAGGGGTTTCGACGAACTATGTCAGTTCACAGGTTGACTGGGAAAATACACTTTAATTAAATAGATTATTAGAATAGAAATTGGCAAGGTTTTTGATTTTTTCGATATATTGATTAATCGAATTTAATTTTAAATTAATCGATTTAAAATTAGTATCGATTTTAAACTCATTTTATCGAACAATATGGATAATTGCTTGTTTTATGAAGCTGTACATAGAATTATTATTGTAGAATACTTTTAGTTTAGAATTTGTAGACAATAGAGCATTTACACTATTGATCTAAGGCTTGATCCATCGATTAATATCGATAATTGCGATAAAAGGCAATAGAAAAACCCTAGACCCATAGAGCATTTTCAGATCGTTGGATCATTCTTTGAAGTTGAAAGTGTTATTGTTGTTTTTTCGCTTTGTATTGTGAAATTCGCTGCGCAGACGTTTAATGTACATAGGTTTATACGAATGTATCTGTATCTGAGCCCGTGTGTGGCTGTAGCTGTATCTGAGCGTGTCTGTGTGTATCTTTATGAGCTGGGCGTGAGCGGTGTCTGATAAGATTTTGTTTACTTTTCGCTGTGGCGGCTGTCTCGCGATTCTCTCGATTTTTTTCGGCACTGCCGAATGCCGAATAACAAAAACGAATTCTATGAAAATTGTTAGCGAAAAGACGAGAAAGCTTTGTGTTTTCGCTGTCTATGGGGCGTGCGATGTGATAACTACACCAAAAAAATCAAATAAAATGTAAGAATTTGTAAAAGAAGATCGATTGTAATGTTATAGAGTCTATGAATCTGGCAAAAAAGGCGTCTGGAGATTCATTTAGATAAAAGTTTGCTTAAAAAGCATACAAAGTAGTGGTTATTTAATTATTTTTTAATAAATTAAACATATTTTAATACTGTTAATAAATAGAAAGTATATTCAACCAGATAGCTCAAAAGCTGAGAGACTAACGGAAGCATAATCATGTCTAGATCGAGTCGGCTGTTGCTGCTGTTTAAGAAATTCATACTTTATAGGGTCAGAAACTGCTCCCTTACAACTGTATATAAGTAAACCTTTTTTAAATATTACTTATATATGTATATATAATATAAAAACTATTGTCACATCCTGATCAGTGATCTCAAATTTGTATCATTTGTTCTCTGTGTACGACGAACATGGCGATTTGCTCGCACTTTTTTGATTGAGACCTGCGATTGAGGAGGATCGCCGCAGCATCTGACAAAATAAAATACTTTGATTGTGTCGCTCTCTGGTTGTTGTTATTATTGTTTGTTCTTTTTCATTTCCTTTTCCTTTGGTTTTTTATTTTATTTGATTTGTTTTGATTGCTGGGCTTTTGTTTTGACTCAAGTCACAAGTCACGTGACATTCGCGTGCCCGATGTTGAGCTGTTCGCCATTTCTGACGCGCGCTACTCTTGCTATCTCCTCTGCCCTTTTCCCCCATTATTCTAGGGGCTTTCTGTGTTTTCTTTCTGTGTTTTCTTGATTATTTTGAGATTTCTTTATTATTTATTATTTTTGGCATTCTGGCGCTGGAAACATCAATCAAATCAAGCTGAATTCAGCTGAAAAATGAATCAGGAATCAGGAATTGTGTAGATTTCAATTCATAAAGAGGAAACATATTTTTCATTAGGATTTTACTTTTTCAAAGTGACTCTTATTTACCCAATTCCAAACTTCTTTAAGTTATAAATAATACATTTTGGTTCCTATTTCAAAGCATGCATATTTTCATTCATAAAACGCTGAACTCTCATATTTATTTTCGTTTTCTTAGGCGGAATGCAAAATATGTAGACTTGCTTCAAATATTTGATGATATTTCTCTTTCTACTTCCCATTCTTCTACGCACTTTTCTTCCCTATATTATTATTCAGCAAGGCGAGAATTATATGCTGTTGTGTGTAAACAAAAACATTAATAAATCGCAGAGCGCGCTGAAAAGAAAACAGCAAATTCGCACAGCCAGAAAAAATGTGAAGGCTGTGCGAGAAGATACAGATACAAATAGAGATTGAGATAGAGAGGTTGAGCAAAAAGAGGGGCTGGAGAAAAAGTATTACTTAGCGCATTTCGTGACATTGAGGAGAGGTTTTTTAGTCATCTATCCGCCGCTCTTCGACTCTTCGAGGCGCTGCTGCTCTCTTTCAATGAATTTTGATCAAAACGCACAACAAGTAAACCAAACACAAATATATCAATTAACAGCAATTTATTCGGTTCTTGATTAATTTACTATTCGGTTTAGCGAAGCGAGAAGAATTTGAATATTCTTGGGCAGCTATACGCCCCCTTTCAGGTTTTGAAAATGTAATCTACTTTTAATGGTTTCCCAAATAGACTAAATAAATCAATAAGTATTACTTTTAAAGACACTCAAGTATTTTGAAGCGTTTTTTTTTATGAAAAAACTGGTTAGAAATGTCAATAAATGCCTAAAGAAGGCGGAAATTATTGAACAATTGAACCAGATATTAAAGTGAATCCCCGTTAACTAGATTCTATGCTAATCGCTAATCAATTTAACGCGCAAATACAAATAACATTTTGCCCCTGGATATAAGCATTTGTTATTCGCCTTATTATTATTCTACATTTTTTTTAGTACAGATCAAAGGGTGGTAATAGTGGGCGTGGCCTATTTACATACGATTTAAGTAATGCCGCACAACAATCTACATTTTTTATGGCAAAAATAAACTAGGCAAGTGAGTTGTCATGCTCTTTTATCTCCAATCTTCAAGCTACAACCCTCGTGATGCCAAAGACAAACTCCCGAACCAGCCCAGCTACCGCCCACAAAAATTGTCAACCAAAATAAACATAGATCCCCCGGAAGTTTAAAATATGAACCACAAAAAAATAAAAAGAAAAATAAGCAAAAGTCGAATATTTTTTCAACACCTTATCTGGCGCTCTCTCTCTCTGCTCTCTGGGGGTATGCCATTGAATCTCTCTTAGCTTTCGTAGTGCTATACGGTTTGGTACTCCCAGAAACACCTTTGCTGCTCCCCTTTGGCCCCCAATTTTATCGCTGTCTGTGGCTCAAGCGCCGCCTTTGCATAATCTAAGAAAAGAAACTGGTGATTAGAAGACACGCGCAATGATTCCCATTAAGTGCGAGAAGAAGCAGAGTCCAAGAGATAACTAATGCCAAAACAGGGAGGGAACTGACCAACCAGGGGTTTCTCCGAAACATTCAGACTTGAATAGGTTTTAGAGAATTATTTAGTAATTAGAAATGGTTAAATGGTTTCTTAGGTAATTTGCCTAAATATCTTTTAAACTGAGCAAGAAAATCGCTTAATCGACTCGTCTGGTGACTTTTATTTAATTTTTAAAATGTATGTGCTCAGAAATGTCTCTTTTAATTCGCTACAAACTTGCATTCAATATTATAATCGATAAAGACTGCCTTAAGCCGCAACATCCATCGACTTAAATGATTAATATCTGCTAATTAAGTTAATACCTGAAAGCTCCGGATAACCGCAGACAGTCAGCCGATTCCCCATTACTGACTACTGTTAACCTGGCCTTATTGTTACTGTTATCCGCTTTGCTCGGCTGCTGTTAACTGTGCGAGAGCATGCGCTTAACAGCTGAGATCGCCGGTCGGCCAATGCGGCGTATGCGTGATATCTGCCACTGCGCTGTGCTGTTGCTGCCATTGCCATAATTAAATCAAACAGTGGCAAAACAATTACAACCAAATTTTAGGCAAATTAATGAAATACAAAGACGAACAACAAAATACAACAACAAAAATTAAAGAAGCACTAAACTCTGTTCCCATGATTGTTGTTTTTGTGTGTCTTTTGAAGTTCATGATGCCTGTTTTTTTTTTGTACGCGTCGCGTACGTGCAACAAGGAATAACAATTTGGTTTTTGCGATTTTTTTCAGTCTGTTGATTTAACTTTTTACGATCAGAAGCCGCCGTAAAAAAAAAGCGCCAACGCACAACGTTTTCAATAACATTTCGTGTCTGGTGTTTTGGTTTTTTTCCTATTTTTTGTGTGTTTCTAAAGCCCTATAAACTTGTTTACCCCAAAAATGTAAAGAGAATTGTTAACAATTGTTGGGTTTATCTACACAAAAAACTGGTATACAAATTTTTTTTTTTGCTGTGGGAATTTTAAATAAAAAAGAATTTTAAATATTTCTAACTATGTACATATGTATCTTTTTTTATGTTTACCAATATTGAACCACACAAGTCTTCAAAAAATGTATTTAATTAATTAATAGAGGAATTTTATCACAAGTCCTTAACTTAAACATTTAAATCTATTTCTTTTTTATTTTCCCATTCAATCGTATAAAAAAAAATATTCTTAAACCAAAAAATTTTGACGAAAGGTTCAAACGATATTTTTTTATGCCTTTTCTCTCTTTTTTCTTACTCTTGTTTTGTTTACCTTTGTTGTTAGCGTTTTGCCGTGGCGTCGCGGGTCCAAAAAGATATTCAGCTTAAGGGGAAACCGAAGACGAGCGTTAATCGATATGAAATAAATCGTCCGAGATCGTGATTAAGCATTTAACATGATTAAGATATTGGGCTGCGTATGTATCACATAATGTACAGCATCCGTTCAATGTGAAAATGTTTTTTTGGTGGATGCTCTGAAAGTAAGTCTCTTATATCAAGATCTCTCGCCGATTTCTCATTGGTCAATTAAAATAAAAGACGCAAAAAGGCGCAAGAATGCGGAGGCAGATGATTGGAAATAATTTGGCAATCTTTTTTGAAGCTTTTACTAATTAGAGTGCCAATCAAAAACATATCGAAGGAATACGAGTTTAAATTATAAAATATGCCAAGGGACAGTCCGTTTAAAGAAAATTATGTAAAGATTTTAAGGTTTTGAAGTAGGGAAGATAAGGTTTTAAAGGCTTAAAGTAGGAATAGGTCTACATTTTTAGTGATAAAATATTCTTTGTAATTTGTAATATTATTTGTTCCTGATTAAATAGATTTCTGTATGCATTTGAGCCCTAAAAAATATACAATTCCTACAATAATTAGTATATGATATGAAACCCCTTTCAACCAAATCTCTGTACCCATGAAGTTTTTGCTTTTGCTCATCGTTGCAACTTCGGGAAACTGGAAAAATTCCGAAACAAATGAAACATCGTATAAATAATTATAGAAGCCAATTGCTCCTGCGGGTCAGGCTACTTTTCTTGTCGTTGTTGTTGTTATTGTTGCTCCAGTTAGCTGTTGTTGTTGCTGCTTGTACTAGAGTGATGCAGATGATGAAACAAAAGTACAATAAACCTTATTAATAAGTGCAGGTTGTAACCTTGAACCTTGACAAATACCGAACTGATCTTGTTGTATTTTTTTCTGCTGTTTTCTGCGTTGTCGTTGCTGGCTATGATCATGGCTAAGGTCGCCACGCACTAAAAGTAGGGTATAATATAATACATTCATCGGAACAACAACAACTATCAGCGAACATGACAATATCAGCAAATACATGAGATGTAATCATAATCATCATCATCATACGACGACGGTGCGGGGGTATTTCGGGGGTTCTGTCAACGAACAAAATGTTATAAATTATACATCGCCGGAGTGACAAATGTGCGGCGGCGATCCATTAAAAATGGTAATTATTATTAATTAAATTTCAGCGCAAATCGAGGAAAACATATGCGCTGGATCGATTTAGTAGCTTCTGAGGAAAGGTTATTATTTAAAGTTTGGCAACAAAAGATATTAAAAAGTTGGGCAGTTGAGGTAAAAGGAGCTTCCTTTGTTCTTGTAACTTCTAGGCATGTTATAAAGATCTACGTATTAAATGTGCTTTTAACTAATGCGCAAATAAGCATGAAAAAATATATTAATTCAGTTAAAATTAAATTAAATTCGAATGGCTTTTAATTATAGTTCTTACTGAATTTAAAGAACGAAAGAAATCGCCAAAACAAGTGTTCTTGTATCATTTTTCACCACGCAAAATAAAAGGGCGTCAACGCTGCGTATGCGCAATATATAATATGAAAGTATGCGTGCGTTGATGTTACCTTCGCACACACGCTCCCCCTTTTCCTCCCTCTCCCCTCCTCCTCCTCCTCCACCCACTTTGTTCATTTTCAATGCTATGTCGGAATAAAAAATAAAAAAAAAAAAAAGACTACCATCACTTGTGGTTGCTATTCTTGTGATAACATGGATTGAGGTGTGCGCGTGCTCTCTTTTTTTCGGTTAGTGACGTCGGCGATGACAATTTACATGTGTCGTATGCTGTGTTTGTTTTGTTACTGTTATAGTTGCTGTTGTTGTTGTTCCTATTGCTTTTGGCTTTTATCAACCGCCAAGGAGGGCATCACACATTTTTTGGAGGGTACAGTGGGTCGAGTTTAACAATCTTTGCTCACTTTGTAAAACCAGTTTAAAAGAAAAGAAAAAGAATGAAATTCCAAACTGGTTCTAGCCTTAACCGGGTGATAAACCAGTTCTATACTAATGCGATTATTGACTTAAACTGTTTTATCCATTAAATCGGATCTAAGTCCTTAAAATTCACAAAGTCGAACCCCTTCAATGTAATAATAATAATAAATAAAAATCCCTTGTGACATTTTTTGTTCGCTATCTCCATTTCATACAAACTGCCCCACTGTGCAGTCATCGGCGACCAATAGGAAATTAACGCCATTGCTGTTACTGTTATTGTTGTTGACACGATCGCTGGTCGGGTCGCTTCGAGTGTTTTCGTGAGAAAGAGAGCAACGCCGTTGCCGAAGCGATGCGCTCTCTTCACAGCTGTCCGCTCAGCTGAGCCACTTGACATGTGGCCACCCCACCTCCGGCCGCCGGCCGCCTGCCACCACCGACCCCCTCGTTACGCGTGACTGTGGTGTGACCAAATTTGGGGCAAACGAATTTCGAAAAATGCACCGTTATGGCTGCACACTAGATTTTTAATGGCACTTTATAGGCCTTAAGATGACAAGAGATTTTATTGGACTAAAAAGTGCGGGGAAAAGGGGAAATAGAATTTGGATTTCCATGCCTTACTGAAAGAGTGATGTCAATTAAATAAATACACTTTCAATCGATCAAATCAAATTAGCCGCAAATTGACTCAAATTTGTTGGTGTTAACTTTTGCCATTTTTGGTCACACTTGCCAAATAGCTGTGCTTCGGTCAACCGAATAATTGACAAATAGGCACTTAAAAAAAATACTCCTACATTTTGCTATATTTTTTATTTAAAAAGAAAAAAGTTTTCAAAACTAATATACAGGATATATTTTTAGATGTATAATATTTTTTATTTCAATAATATAATATATAAATTTCAAACTAGATAAGTGTCAATTCATATATTCTTTCACACAGTGTACTTACTAATGCTAATGTTTGTATATTTGTACACTTATCAGCGTTTAAACATGCATATGTGTGGACCTATGTTGGCATTCCGTTCTGTAGAGTTGTAGAGTGGCCCTGACTGTCTGCAATTGACCGCAAAGCGAACGTGTGCTGTCTAGTGTTAATTAACAGCCACGCATCGCCGCCACACTTGAAAATACACACACAGTGGGATGGACCTACATGCGAAAAGCGGGGGAAATGTAAAAGAAATTTAAATATTTGTGAACCCGACATGTTTGCCTTCTGTAAATATAACATTAAATATTCATGATAAGGTAACACTGCGTATGGGCGATCCTTTGGGAAATTTGTTTTGTAACTTGTTTCTTCCTGCCAGAGAAGCTCTTGATTCTGTTAAAATCATTCTCGACTTGTTTTATTGCCTTCTACCTAATAATATTCAGGTAAAATATGGCAACCGTACCTTATCGCAGGTATAAAACATAACATAGTCGGTTGTGTATACAAAATCCACTCAATATAAGTGATAAGAACATACAAATAAATGTGTTAAATAGCGACATCTAAAGATCATAAATTAAGAGTTATTTTGTTTAATATTATATTTATTTCATATACTTTTATATGTTGTGTATGACATTTTATATAATTCTGGGTTAGGCTTTCTTAGATAGGTTTTTTATTCCTAAAATATTAATCATTGATTATAATTTGTGGGCGACAATAGGTCCACCCTAATACAATGCGCATACGCAGCGTTGCAGGAGGAGCATAACAGAGCGAAAAAGAGCGGGGGCTGGGGAGAGCAGTGCAGCTTAGCATCGTAGCGCAGCCGAGATGCCTTCTTGCAGATCTCTCTCTCTGATATTGATTTCAATTGCTCTCTCTCTCTCGAACTCCCCCCCGCATTTTTGCTGCTTTATCATTTTGCGTTTGCAATCAGTGCCGAACGAGAACAGCAGCAGCAGCTGCAGCAACAACAACCAGCAGTAAATAGAAACGGGGCGCGCGCTGTGTTCACGCACACATGGAAATCAATTAAACCCGTTGTCGTCATTCGCGTACGCCACGCGTACACTTGTTGCTGCCCGCTCTCTCGCTCGTTCGCCTTGCTGTGTGCTGTGTGCTGGCGATTCCGCGCGGGCTCTCTCTCTCGGCCTACCTCTCTATCGGCAGCATCATTGCAGTGTTTCGTTCTTTTCGGATTTTAGTTCATCGATCTCAGCGTAAGTGTTCACATCGTTACTACGCTAACGGTTCACGGTCCCCGGTCTACGCTCGGTCTGCGGTCTACGGTCTACGGTCTACGGTTTTTGGCCTACGGTTCGCGAGTTACGGCATTTTGGTTACGAACTCGTGGTAAAAAATCTTTCGCACTTTTTTTCCTGTCTGTCGCGTTTTTTTTTAAGTTTTGTTGCTGGTGTGATGTGCCTAATTAACGTTTATTTTTTTATGAAAAAGTTAAAGCTAAAAGTTTTGTGCGGCGAATTTTTGTCAGCTAAGAAATCATGGCCTGATCGCAGAGAACTTAATAAAGATTAAGACTTCAAGCGGGGAAATTGGGAAAACTAATAGAAAAACGAGAAAGAAAGCTAACTTCGGTAAACCGAAGTTTATATACCCTTGCAGTCAGCAATTGGATCATTGAAAATCGATCCATTTTGGCATTACCAAAAAAAAAAATGTCAAATTATGTAAATTTTGTAAATTTTACATTTTACATGTAGAATTTTACATTTTACATGTAGAATTTTACATTTTCATATAAATCGACGGATCCCTTCTATGGCAGCTATATGATATAGTTGTCCGATCTTAATGAAATTAAAACCGTAATTCTAGAACTATAAAAAATGACTATATCTCGAAATTTATAGAAATTCGTTGAAAAACAGAGAAATTAAA